>VUQK01020008.1:0-22434 GCA_015106715.1 Bujurquina vittata
GTCACATTTCCGATACAGAACTTAATGTAGTCTAGTACCGTCCCTGTGAATGTTTCCAGGTCCTCATGTTCAAATAAGTCCCAATCTGTGTGTGTGAAACAGTCCTGTAGGTCGGAGAGTGCGTTTTGGGGCCATGTTGTAATGGTTTTTACAGTAGGCCTAGCTCTCCGTTAGAGGGGTGTATGCTGGGGTGAGCAGCAGGGAAAGATGGTCGGACTGGCCAGGTGGGGAGGGGGTTGGCTCTGTAAGCGTGCTTAATGTTGGAGTAAACATGGTCAAGAGTGTTCTCCCCTCTAGTGGACATTTGACATGTTGGTGGAATTTCGGGAGTACAGTCTTTAATTGGCCTTGTTAAAGTCTCCCGCATAATATGAACACCGTCGGGGTGGGCCCGCTGCTGTTCATTAATGGTGTTCAGCAGGACAGAGAGCGCCGTGCTAACATTAGCATCGGGAGCTATATACACGGCAGTGACGATCACTACTGTTAGCTCTCTAGGCAGAAAGAAAGGCCGACATCTTACAGACATGTACTCGAGGTCTGGGGAACAATGTTTGTCTATTATTGTTCCGTTGTTACACCAGTCCTCATGCACGTAAATACAGAGACCCCCTCCCCTAGTCTTACCTGAATCCTTTGTCCGATCGTAGCGTAGCAGAGTGCGGCCTGCTAGCTGTACGCTAGCATAGGGGATCTGCGGGTTTAGCCAGGTCTCGGTAATAATCATTACACAACAGTCACGAACATAGCGATTTCCGGCTAGCTGTAACTCTAGGTTGTCCGTTTTATTTACCATGGATCTGGCGTTGGAGAGATACAGGCTCGGCAAAGGAGGCCTGTATGGTTGGCGTCTCCAACCACCATGGCGTCTGGTTTGTGAAAAGCACAGGGTACCAGTGATGGACCAGTATTCTGTGGCTAATGCCAATTGGGCTCCATGGTGCCAGGCAGTGAGCACAATGCCCACTAAAAGACTTAGGGCCCCCAGGCCACCATCATGAAGTCTGTTTCTGATTGTTTGGTCAGAGACATTCACACTATGCCCTGCTGCAGGCCATTTTGTAGGGATCTGGTAGCGCTCATCCTGCTCCTTCTTGCACAAAGGAGCACATGCTGGTCCTGGTGATGGGTTTAGGACCTTCTACGACCCTGTTCAGCTCTGAAGCAACTGCCTGTCTGCTGGAATCTACTCCATGCTCTTGAGACTGTGCTGGGAGACGCAGCAAACCATGTGGCAATGGCATGTATTGATGCACCATCCTGGAATAGTTGGACTACCTTTGCAACCTCTGTAGGGTCCAGACATCACCCGATGTGACACTGACCCTGGCCAAATGCAAGACTAGAGAAAACCAGCCAGAAAAGATGAGGAGGAAAAAAATTTCAGTGGCGTTTATGTGCAAAACCATTTCTGTTAGGGTTTGTTTCATTGGTGCCACTCTAGTGCACCTGTTAGAGTTAACTGAAGCTAATTAACCCCCTCCCACACACACACACACTACTTAAATGACCAGAAAAATATCCCAGGAGTTGAGTTGATTTGATGCTATAGTCTTATTAAAAAGTGTTCCTTTAATTTTTTAAGCATTATATTTTGATTAAGGTTTCATTAAATATTTAACATTTTCAACAGAAAATGTTAATTCATATTTTAATGTTTTTCTTGTTTTCACTTAATTGAAATGATCATAGAATAAGAAAATAAACCGAATCTAGTCATTTTAAATGTTATTATTAACCATGACACACACATGCACATACAGGCTTGTAAGGTCAGCAAAAGATGTATTTTCAAACTGCATCATCTATCCAGGGCAAAACAGGGGTTTAATTCCTGTAAGATGCATGAATGCAACACCTTTATTCTGTAAAATGAAGGAAAAAATAGGAACTGCGTACGTTAGTGATCATATAAATTAACTGTCAAAAGATAGTAATATATAGAAAATATAGTACTGACAGACAATAATAAAGAAATTGTGTCGGAGAGGAAATAAACTAATCCTAATTCGTACTTTCTGAGATTTCTGATATATTTAATGTCACAATTTCCTATTAAGTCATATGTCAACATACATCAGCATACATTCAACATAAATTTTCATTTGTACCACATTGAACATCAACAATAACAACAATTACGCTGTGCACCACTTACCCTCTGAAATCTAGTTTTCTGCATAAGGCTGGTAATACAGACGCTCTCAAACTCCCCTCTCCCTTGAGCCCTTATTTACATTAGTAGTCTAGGGTTACACATTGTTTATGCCCTCATGTGGACGCTTTATAACACTTGTTAATGCTGGTTCTATCTAGTCCAGAGGTGACGTGGCTTGAATAAACATTTCCGTACGGATATGGGTAGTGTAGAAAAAGTGGTTTCTCCTTTGTTTATTTTAGATAATTGTAGGTGATTATACTGCGTTAATGCATTGTCTCTTCATCTGTGACAGTTTGGATAGGAAAAACATATAGTGTCATCCTGTGAAATATAATTTTGGTCTAATTCGTCATCTCAGCTACAATTACATTAAAGAGGCTTCCATCACATCCAGAGATTTAGTACAACTACTGTTTTAATTTATGAATTGAATTTCTGGCAGAAATATGATCTAAAATACAGATACTAATATAATGTATCCAGAAATATATTTATTAGTGAAATTTAATTTCTTGAAACAAATGTTTTTTTAAAACTTGCATCAATTACAAATCTTTCTAATGATTCATCTGAATGACTGTGGTTAACATATTGGTCTAGAAAAAAGTATCATATGACATTGATATTGATTCTTTAAATCAATATCAATGTGTGTTACTTGGGCCATCATCTTGCTTATTTGACATGTAAACATTGTCTGAAGAGTAAAACAGCAGCAGCAATGCTGCTTAGCTATCTGATTTGTGCGTCAGAGGACAGCTGTTCCTGGAAATTGACAGTAGATTAGATAAACATCTTAATAAGGTACATCACATAAAAGACACTGTTGTAAAGTGATGTTTTATCCTGCCAAGCACCTTTGGTAATCAATACAGTTTAATCTCAAAATATTTGAAATGCAATCATATTTCAAGACACGAGAGAATGTTTTCATCTTTAATTCATTATTTTTTGGTGTTTTTACTGGCAAGTCCAAAACTAACCACAAATCTGCACCAAGTTCATCAGATATTTTAATGCTAAATAAACCAAAACATACAGATAGCCTTTTCAAATAGCCTTAAGCTGCTAATACCAAGCACTTAGAGTAGATTAGTTAAGATTAAACTTTATGAATCCCTTTGGGAGGGTTCTGTCAGGGAAATTAAAGTTCCAGTAGCACTTTTTACATAGGCACAAAAACAGAGATACTGCCAAATATACAAGAAATATACAAGCGAGAGAATGCAAAGATAAATTATAAACTAAGGTACAACAAGGCAAAGAAGATGTGGAATGTCTGACAGATGAAGTAATAGTGCACCTTGATATTGTCCATTGTCCAGTACTACTGCTACTTTATATTACACTGTGTTTATGGTCAGACTCAGGTTGCTGCCCCCCCGTCCTCCTGTTAACCCTCCTCCCCCCCAGAGAGGACTTGTACAGTCTGATGGTGTGAGGGACAAAGGAGTTTTTTAGTCTGTTACTTTCAGTAGACGCGGTTAATAATTAGGTATGTGAATGTGCAAGACCTGCCTGTCACTGGACTGTTAGCTTATTGTTTAACCATCAAGGTCAGAACTTACACTGGTCAAATATAGCATTATGACCACATGATTAATATTGTGTTGGTCCCCCTTTTGCTGTCAAAAGCCCTGACCCATCAAGGCTTGGACTCCACTAAACCCCTGAAGGTGTGCCGTGGTATCTGCGCCAATGTGTTAGCAACAGATCCTTTAAGTCCTTTGAGCTGCGAGGTAGGACATCCATGGATCAGACTTGTTTGTCCAGCACATCCCACAGACACTCAATTGGCTGGGGATTTTAACACCTCAAACTCATTGTTGTGCTCCTCAGATCATTAATGAAACAGTTTTGCTTTGTGGCAGGGTGCATTATCCCCTATTAAAGTAACATGCACATGGATGGCAGGGCCCAAGGTTTCCCAGCAGAACATTTTCCTAGGCATCAGTGCCTCCGTTGGCTCGGTTCACCAAGTAAGCAACACACATGCACCCGTCCATCCACATGAAGTTAAAGAAAATGTGAATCATCAGACCAGGTGCACCAAAACCTGCAGTTTTGGAGGTGCTCTGACCCAGTCTAACCTTCACAATTGAAAAAACTCGCTCAAATCCTTACTCTTTCCTGCTTCTAACACATCACCTTTAAGGACAAAATGTTCATTTGCTATATATATATACACAATTACCATGATGAAGAGATGATTAGCGTTATTCACTTTACCTGTGAGTGTTCATATTGTTGTGTCTGATCAGTGTAGAGCTTTCAGAGAAGGCAGTTGTTCCAAATATTTTTTCCCTTCAAATTTCAGTGGGCTCTAACATTTGTGGCATTTATATCTCTTCTCCCTCTGAAACAACAGAGGGCCCAAGGGTGTAAGTGTGGGGGAATGATGGCTAAAAAAGATAAAAAAAAAATGCTAAATTCTCCCAATTACCTACTAATCAGTGAATATGGCTTCTTAGAACTATGACCTAATATTAATTACTAAATTAATTCATTAATAATTAAAGTAGCAGGCAGTTAACTGTGAATGTACCAATCAATATCTTTCTTTGATTTTTGTACCTGAATCAAATTTTTTTTGCTTTTAATTAAGCAAAGCTTTTAATTTGTACCAGCTGTTAATGGTTTCTGAAGGCACCAGCAACAAATTATGTCGTCCTGTGATAGCTCCATCAGTTCAGAAGCAAATATCTGCATTCCTCTGGCTGTCTTTCTGTTTGTAGGCTTCTCTGTGTGATATATGATTGGTGAATAGTAATGCTAAGATGTAAAAATAATGCTAATTCAAACAAATCATAAACCCATATCATTCCCCAGCAGCTCCAGTATATAATGCAACAAAAACAAGCTTTGACTGTACATGCAGTTTAGTTTAGTTTAGTTTGTCTGCGTGTGTGCTTATAATGTGGCACTGGCCATATTGGCCAGACTTTATTTTTATTGCTAGGATGTAGACATGGAGCACAGCAGCTGAAGGCATGTGTAGATTTGAATAGTTGTTTCAAGTTGGGCTGATGTTTTGTTTTTACACCTAGCAGCAATCTGATGAAAATGTATACCTGATAACCTTGGAGTTCCTCGTCCTCAGATACAATACCGGTCAAAAGTGTGGACACATTCTCCCATCAAACCTTTGACTGGTACTGTAAGTTCTCAAGATGCCGATCAATGCACCCATTGTATGTTTTTTCTTTAAGCTTACCTTCACGCCGCAATCAGTGTTCAGTCCCGTTTACTGCTTTTCTTATGGACTGGGGCTCAATGTGGAAAAATTCCAGTAAGGAAGCAGGAAGAATGGTTCTTCACACTGTAAGTCAGCCTGTGGAAGTTAAACACAGATGTAATTCACTCAGATTGTTTTTTTCAGTCTTTCATTTTTTCCTTGGCTGAGATTAAAGTCAAGCTTCAGAGTTTAATTTAATGTCTTAATGAAGAGGTGTCCGTATATTTGGAAATTAATATTTATATCATATTTTGCATATGGTACATGAGCATCCAGACCAACACCAGCAGATTCAGGAACAGTTTCTATCCTCAAGCCATCGGACTACCGATCTGCTAAAATACTGTACAGTTTCGACAAATAGGTTACATACAGTATATGTGACCTCGGACTACAGCTCCTACAGTATCTTATTTTATTTTATGTGTTTGTATGTATACAGTCCAGTACCAGTTTGGACACGCTCGTGACTGAGTGTGACTCGCTCTGGGCTCTGTTCATGTTTTGATCCACATGCCAGGTTGTTGGCCGGTTGTTGAATGGGACTGGTCCCTTTTGGGGATCAGGACTGTCCGGCCTTTCGTGAGCCGTTCCAGGTGTGTCTTAGCCTTTAGCAGCTGGCTCATTTATGCTGCCAGGCACCCATGGAGTGCAGTTAGCTTCTTTAGGCAGTAGGTTTGAATCATATCAGGGCCTGGTGTTGTCCAGTTCTTCTTTCTTGCTGTGGTCTGCTCTTAGATCCACCAGCCACTGAGCACACGTGTTATGTGTTGCATCCTTTCCCCATATGCTCTTCCAGTATTGCTCCATCTCCAGCCGTGGTGTGGGGGCTGTTCTTATATTGTTCCCTGACACAGAGTATACCTTGGATGGTTCAGTGGAGAACATCTGGTTTATTCTCCTCACTTCATCTCTCTGGTATACCTCTTCAAGCAGTTAGCCAAGGCTGTAAGTCTTTGCTTGGCAGTTTCTAAGGTCTCAGGTTTGGAAAGCTTGTCGTACTTCTTAGGCACCCCTTTTTCATCACATCTTTCTGCAGTTCTGATAGTGGACTAACTTTCCCGCTGATCTTAGCCTCTAGTTGTCTTTGCCATGGAGGGTACTGCTCCTTGTAGCTGTTCATCTTATAGCTATGTAATATTTGTGTGCTTTGACTAGACTGACCTGGGTTGTTTTCATTCTGGTTTTAGTGTGTTAAATCTTTGTTGCTTAAATACTTTTTGAAGTTGTATATGTCAGGAGAGAAACCTTGCTGGCACCCCCCAAGAAACTGAACTTACTTTAAAGCAGTGTTTCTCAAACTGTGGGGCACGCCCCACTGGTGGGGCGCAGGGTCATGACGGGTGGACCTGGAAAAAAAGTTATGCGGAACAAATGTTGAAGATTGGATTAATTCTCAAGGCAGAATAAGGAAATTATGCTAGCATGTGCTAGCAGGTAGCGACTAGCGAAATTCTCCACCTTCTTTTGTGTGCATAGGGACCGCCACCCCCCGACCCCCTGGATTTCACTTCCTGTGGGGTGTGAAAGGATTTCATCTGGTGAAGTGGGGCATGAAGCAAAAAGTTTGAGAACCATTGCTTTAAAGCAAACTATCACGGTAGTAGTGCTTTTAGTATTATTATTAATATTTACAAATATTAGAAGTCATTTTTTCCCAAGCAAATTCCTCAGTAATGGTCAGTCATACTGGCGTGTTCCTGCAGCATTACTGACTCCAGCTATGAGCCATTTTTTGTTCTGTGTGATCTATTGTAGAGATTTTTGTGGTTCTCATGCATGTACAAGAGAAAGGTTTTCTGTTCTGTGGTGGGCAGCTTTATCTGTGAAAAGAATGTGCACAATTATGCTGGCAAAGCTGCAGAGTTCTCTATTGCATCATTTAGTATTATTTTCCTTTGTTTAAAAAGTCGCGTGGTCTGTCAAAACAGAGTTGTACGTAGTACAATCACAACACCTACACATAGCACATCTTTTGTGTACACAATATAAAACACATAGTGTACAGTCCTTTTCAGAGTCAATTATTCTCCCCAGGCTGGCTCACTGCCAAATTCATCTAAGACAAGCTGGAAATTTCCCAACAGCATGTGAGGAGAAACAATAATATTTGTTTTCACTGATCTTGTCATGTTTAAATTCTATAGATAGTCAGCGCCTGGTAACTATGACAGTGTTATCTTTGGACCCAGCTGAAGGATTCAAATGACCCTAAACAACAAAATAAAATTACACCATGTGCCGTGCAAATGCTTTATTCTTTTGCTGCAGGGTGTCCATTAATTGCCCATTAATTATTGGCTCATCCTGTATCTAAAATGGGTAACATCAGATTCAACTGAGTACAGTAATTGAATGGAGAAGTGAGGTTGGAATAAGTCCACTGGAAGAATAAAACCAAGAGAAAATGAAACAAAGATGAGCTCAACACCCACAGAGACAAACCGATGCACAGACACACATAAAAGTGTCAAAGTCTGGTTCGAGATCCAACTTTTTTTGGATTGGCATAACAGGGTGTGTACAATATAAAGAATAAACTCAGGCTTCTTTCAGCCACCAGAGATTTGAAGATGTCACTATCTGAGAATCATAAAGATGTGAATCAACTCCTCAGGGAACACCAAACAGGGTTTCTACTGTCAACTGTAAGCTGCTATTAAGTTTGGATCTTGTTTTAACTACCTGGCTCATAGCTGAGCCAAAAATTCTGATACACTGAACGACTAGTCCTGTTGCTAAGCTATAGCTAAGGTTTGCCCTATAAGTGAATTGTTTTAATATTTTTTCATTTGGCAAGTGACCTTTGTATAAGGCCTGATTTAGACTTCTGTGTCAGGTCTTTGAACAGCCTATGTATGTAACTGGGGACCTGACGTTTTTGAATTTATCAGTGAGAGAGTAACAATCATCAGCTCAATATGAGGAATAATAATCATAGCAACAATATAAGGACTCACAAATGTTGGCAAATTCCTGGAGGTAGGTTGCAGAAACTACCATAATGAAGGTATGAACAAAGAAGAAGGGACCTAAGGGATAAACATGTTTGTGCCCGAAAAAACCAGACCATATTAACAAAGAGTTAGAACCCAGAAGGGGAAAAAAGTCCCAGCATTTTATTTGTTTCTGCCAGCCGGCACCATACGCAAAGCACATGACCACACAGTAAATAACACACAATGTGTCAAGCACAAGAATAAATGCCATTCACATAGGTTACATACTGTAGGCCCCTCAAAGACCCAGTGCAGGGGTCTAAATCAGGCCAAGATATTGCCACTAGAGGCACCTATAACTGGAACGTGATGGAAGGCGTGGAGGCCCTCACGTCAGACAGTTGCTTCAGTTGGGTCAGTACATTTCTTACTGAAAAGTGCGTCATCTCTTATATATTTCAGTGCAAAAGACAGTCTCATTAAAAATTAACCCCCCCTGTTCCTAATAGTGGAAGCAGTAGACTTGTAATAGTGGCAGAAAACTCTAAAGTCTTGCGATTTTAAGTATGGGGACAATCATTTTTGATCCATTTAAGAAGTTATGACACAACTATCTTTCAACCAAAATCTTTAACAGGACAGCCCATGAGGAACAACTTTCAAATCCCCTTCCATAAAAATGAACAGGATGACACCCTTAAGGATAACATTTACTGCACTATTGTTGTATTAGACTGCAGAAATGTTAATTAGGTCTGCTGAATCAAATTTCACAGTCTAACTTACCAACAATACCACAATGTCCAATTTATGGAAACAAAAGTGAAAGGCTTTTCCTTTTAATACTTGATCTTAGTACTTATTTTGTATCTTCCATTCACTTTCCTACAAGACAGCATACAACTATTTGATTAAAACTAATAAATTGTGTAATGGCTCGAGATTAAAAAATGGTCACAGTCTGAGCATCAGTTCAATTCAATTTTATTTATATAGTGCCAGTTCACAACACTTCAAGGCGACTGTGTTTGCTGTGCAGATTTCAGAGTTAGGACTCAAATGCAGGAAATAAGCAGACTTGGGAAAGGCCAGCTGATTTATTGAGTCTAAATTTGAGCAAAAAAACAAACTGCAACCTGCATGAAGAGCACAGCGACATGGCACACTGTGGCGCATAACAGACAGACTAGCAAACAGAGGAGTGAAACACTGTACATGCACAGAGCCCCAGTTAGGAGAAACAAGAAGCAGGTGAAAAAGGCAAGGGCAGGTATAAAACAATGCACCAAAACTCCAAAACCACCCAAAAACCCTGGAACTGGACCGTGATATGTAGTCATGTTTTGCTGATGAGACAGTGATAAATTATTAATTAATTTTACAGTCTGGAAGGATGATAATGTGAAAAAGTCATGGCCTACTGCTGGTACAATTTCTACAAGACAGTGTGAATTCTACACTCTGGGCTTCATGCTGTGAGAAGGTAGCCGTGCACTAAATCAGTAACCAGGTTGTGAAAGAAACAACAAATGGTTCTATCATTCATTAAACCGTGATATCTCGCTGATATGGCATGAAAAGCGTCATCCAGTAAGCGCAACGATCTATCACTGCATCTGATATTTACCCAGCAGTCAATAGTTGGTGGCAAACAGTTGTCTCATTGACATGTGTTGGCAGCAGTGTGCCCACTCCCCCCGATATGACAGATTTATGTGGCAGCAGACTTATTTCACTGATGAGTGTTCTTTACTCTGGTTTAATGAGGCTGTTTACATGCTACGCACAAACACAGCTGCACTTGGTTGATGATTCTGTTCAAGTTATTATCTTCATCCTCCACAGCAACAGATGCTGAACATGTTTACGTGCAGAGGTTTGTCTCTCATACAGCAAACATTTTTTGGTTCTTTTTTAACCAACACTGTTGCCTTATGGTGGATATCTCGCATACACCAAATTTTCTATACTCCCATACTACACTGTAATAGAGACCAGTCAGACTCCATCATGAATTACTAGATCACAAAGACTAGAAATTTATTGTATTGGCTTTTTAAAACTGTAAAATAGAATTTTATATACTTGTTTCCCCAAAAAAATTAGCTCCTCATGAACAAAGGTGGCATGTATCATCTGGAAAGATTTCATTAGGTGTATGTACGCTAATGGCATCCTCTAAAAAAAAAGGAAAAAAAATGGTGAAGATATTGTATATGTGTATACAATTTTTCTGCAGGGTTTGAATTTGTAGATTTGTAGTTCGTGTTGTATTATTGTATTTTCATTTCAAATTGAAAAAAGACACTGACAAAGAATTATCACCAGCAATCATGATTTAATGTCATTATGATATGAAGTGTAAAAGTCCAATTTTGAATTTCTGAAGTTTAGATTGACCTTGACCTTTGACCTTGAAAATGAAATCCTGTGTTTCTGGGCCTCTAAGCAATGTTTCCAAAAAGTCTCATGAATTCTGGTTCAAAACCTTTTGCGTTTATTGCAATCTGAATGAACATGAGTGAAAATTTAACCTCCCTCCACCCAATGGTGGGCGAGGTAATTAAATTGCTCTTACACTCAAAAATATTTGCCACATGCTGCCAAAGCCATTTACAAGAACTGTGATTTTCCTGAAAGAATTTCCAATAAAAGCTTTCTACCTCAAAGGAGACCAATAGGAAACTCTGAACAAGTAAAGTGTTTAGTCATGTAGCACAAACCACTACATGACTAGACACCTTTCACTTAGAAAAAAAGGCCCAAGTATTAGGAGAGTGAACTGAAATGAAGCTTGGGCACAAGTCCAATAATCTTGTTTCACTCTGCCTGCTTTCCTGGGTATCAGTCTCCACTTTGCATACTTTAAATTTCACTGCTTGCCTGTCATTCTTCCTTTCGTGCAACCCACCTTCTCCCCATCTCGTCCTGATCCAAATCACTCAGTGCACCACCCAAGCTTCCATCTTTATCTTCACCACCACCAGCGTCTAGACTCCTGGGGTCCTGTCCTAAATCCTATCATCGCTGGCATTCCTTTCTGCTTCGATGGGCCATCGAACTCTAACCGCCAAATAGGTTAACTGAAATCTGTATATCAACAAATAATGTTCAACTTTTCCAAATGATCTCTGCTTATTGGAATAACGTGAAAAGGAGTAACAATGTACATCACAAATTTACAAGGGTCTTGGATAATTACTGAATCATTACAGACTGTTTAGTTCAAATCAACACTCTGGCAGGGAAAGTGTTAAACAGCTGTAACTAATGACATTTCTAACTTTAAATTCTATCTCAGTGTTTCAGTGCCAGTGCTCTTCAGTTGTGCATACTGGCTCACTACTGTGGTTAATTGCCACAGTCAACTGGAACACAACAATTGCAAATGTTATTAGTCACGCCCGACAAATCAAACCGTCCGCCATGAGAAAGCTCCAGTGTGGGCAGAGCAGCATTTTGTTTAAGTTCTTTTGTTTCAGGAGGAGTTTACACACAATGTACTTAGAAAAAGCAAGAGGGATTTAAATGAATTAAGGTCAAGGTATTCTGTCTTATTGCAAAACACAAAGGAAAAATACTCAGCAAAGAAAAATGTGCACAGCGACAGTGTGATTCAACTCCACCCATAAGTCACCGATTTGTGTCATGCTGATGGTGCCAATGAATGAGCAATCAGAAAATGACTGTACTCAAGGACTTAATAAAAACAGGAAATATCACAGTAATGTCACACTAACTAAGCAAAGGACTCATGAAAATCCTGCAGAAGATTCCTCTAAACTCGAGTAGCCCCCTAATGATCCAACACTCGGGGGATTCTGGGGGTTCACGTCACTTCACTGAGCAGCCTGCATTGTTGTTCTCTAAAGTAATCAGTGTGTGTGTGTGTGTGAGAGACCACAGTGCAGAAGCTGCTTTGCCGTAAATGTTTTCTGCTAAGAAATCTGTTAATTGTGTTCTTGCCAAACATCTTGATCATGTATCGAAAAATATCCACTGACATTTTAGATACTGTGAGAAAAACTGACTTTAATTATACGGGTAAAATTGTAACTATGTGATATTTACTTTCTCCCATTACCGATAAAATCTGATTACAATTTAAAAAAAAAAACTAATTAGAGTCAGTGGATTGTTGGAAAAGTGGTGCAGCTGTGGTAGGGCAGAGCTGCACCACCTTACCACTCACATGTACTCTATTTATCTTCTCTAAGCAGCCGCAGTGTCGTGGGCACAAATCCACTATTAAATCCGCTACTATATCTGCTCAGGATGAGTCTCACTGGTCATCTTCTCAGTTTCAGGCTTAAAAGATTAACTCAGTTGGCTTCAGAAAGTTCAACATCACCTTTAAAAAAAATAGCTAAAGGTTCAAATTAAGTTGAAGCAATAAAGTACTGAAATAAATGACACTGGAAAAAGTAAAACAGTTTGAGGGGCAGAGCAGCAGCAGCGATCCGGTGAGTTCAGTGTACAAACAAATCCTTGAAAAACTAACACATCCTGGCCGCTGCTTCTGCTGTCTCTAAATAAAACTTGAAGCTTGTAATCATCTCAACATGACTAAGCCTTCCAGGTTTTTGGAGAAGACTTTATAGACATTATCAGGCAGGCAACAGTGATACCAACAGCTGCTCAAATCTCCCCGAAGTTAGCTTATTTACCACTGGGGTTTCACCGGTGCCAGTAATTAGGCATGCTGATTGCCTTAGGAGTGCCTCTAAGCATACAGTAAACCTGAAGTTGGTTTATCTTTTTATAATTATCAACACGTCTCATTAAAAGATGAAAACCAGCAATGATCCAAGCCATCTTGCCTGTAGCCTATATGGGGAAAGCTGAAATAGTGAAGGCCTCCAGGCTACTGTGCTTCACAAAAACGTCACACAAAGATGCTCATGTGTTAGAACTTTTCTTTCTAACACAAAGATCTCTCCAAATTCCAGAGCTCTGACAGACATTTGTCGTTCTTTGATAACACAGCTGAAGTGCTGGAAAGAGGGATTTTCATTGTTTGATTTCACATGCTCAGTGAATAACTTTATAAAACCCAACACTTCAAGAGCTTTAGCCATGCTAGCAGCCGTGTGGGGCTGCACAAACACAGCAGTGCTTTGGTATCTGTTTGCATCACCGAGACATGCAAGTGTGTGAGAGAGTTCAAGAAATGAAATGGCACAGCCTAAACTTTTACGCTTTCGAAAACACGATATTCAAGGATGTGAATCTTGCTGGCTTGTTCCCTGAACCAGTTTGAGTAGAGGAATTAGAGGAAGTGAAAGATGCGTGCCTTAATGCTCGAAGATCCTTTGAGCAATGTAAACTTTAACCCCCAGTTAAACAGGAAACCTGCTTAGCGACCACTTGATGAGACTGTTTTTGTGCTGGACACCTAAATCTGAATGCAGATCTAAATATTCAAGCCAAGACTCAACGTGTCCTTCTTGTCAGACCAGCACGGGAAGCTAACAACTCTCTGAGTTAGTTTGGCCAGAACACCGTATTGATTTAGAGTCAACAAGGTCACATTTTTCACCCCTTAGATCCAGTGTGCCTAACATCTATCCGTCTGCTTGATTCCTAAATGTTGTAATGTATCGTAACCCTGTGTAAATACGTATTTTTATACAAGTTTTACTATAATACAGATTCATGATGATGTGAGCATCGTGATGACTGGCAGTTTGCACTGCTTTATCATAGTCATATCCACATTTCACGAAAGGATTTTTTTTGTCATCATGGACATTATTGCGTATAAAAATTTAAAGTTTGTGTGTTAGTTCAATTTTAGGAGATTAAAATGTCCTGAAAGATTTAAACTACAACAAACTCGGCTAGGTTATTTTAAATGTCGAGAGACAAAACAAGTTTGACGTGAGGAAAAAAAAATATTTAAACTCACCTCAACAAAGGGTTAGATTGAGCTTCTCTCCCTCAGCTGGACTTGCATCCCTGTTTAGAGTGAAGCTGTTTACTGTGAAGTGACTCACTGCTGGATCAGTTACCTCGTAGGCACTGTTAGCTCAGTCTTTGGCCCTCCCTCTCTGTCTGCTTCTTTCCCCCTCAATCACTCTTCAGTCTCTCTCTCTCTCTCGCTGTGTGTGCGTGTGCGCGTGTGTGTGTGTGTGTGCGTGTGCGTGTGCGTGTGTTGCTCAGGAATGTGGAAAGTATCCTGGGAAGATTTTCTTCTGTCTCAGAAGAGCTATGTATTTTTAATCAGTTTTCCCCTTTCTTTAAGTGCAAAAAGCAAAACAAGCAAGCAAACAAACAAGATCATTAGGGCCCAAACTGTTACTCTCTTGCCATTACTCTAGTCATGCAAATTTGATTTGATTTGATTTTGTGAAGGTTTTGAGATACAAATCATATACAGTATAGTGGGAATGTGCTAAGAGTATTGTAAGGACGAAACAAATTTGAAACAATAAATGCAGGATAAAGAAAAAGCAGGCGATGTTCAGATTCAGATCCAATGATCTAGCTCACAGTACTGTTTAAATCCTTTATTGTAAGACTTGCCAAAAATTCTTAAAATGCCTGTGCCGTACACCTCTGCCAAAAACAACCTGACAGACCAATGAACTTGATCTGTTGAGAGTTGGAATGTCAGTTTGTCTTTGCACCGTGTGTTTTACAGTCAGGTTGTCTTGTTCATTTGTATATTTTATTAGGCATCTTATAATTTCCTCAAAATTTTTGAACCCCTACAAAAGTAGCGGTGAGATTTAGCCTCCACATCCATTTAAGCTTGTTTATCAAATTGTAACAAACTGCTGAGCAAGTACAGGAAATTTTGTAAAGCTATGAACTGTATTTTTGTGATTGCAGTTAGATACTGTAAACTGAGATGCATTTGAGAGAACAGCAAGCTACTGCACAAACCTACGTATAGCCAGGCCCATAAGCATTTGAGCACCTTTTTTAAGGGGAAACAGGCCTCACCTAGCATGGAGACTGCTTCTCAGTCAGATACTGCAGTGCTGTCTTTATTTATTTGTATTTTTTACAGTAAGAAGCTGTTATGTTTTCCCTAACTCCAACTAAAACTTTCAAATATATTTATTAGTAAGCACCATAAGCATACAAATACCTTAGTGGACTTAGTTTACACTGCAGTTAGAAACTGTAGCTCACAACAAGGCAGTGCAAAGAGAAGCTAACTGTAAGTCAAGTGCATTTCTTCAAGTGTAATGCACTTTTTCCAGAGCCCTTTCAAACCAAGAATTGCACTGTTTCGAAGATTTTTGCATGAGGCAAGAGGTGGAAAAATACAGACTCTCACTTGGCCAAAATATCGGATTACTAGTCCAGTTTGAGCATAATATAAAGAAAGCCCTATTAGCAGTTTTCATAGTGAGTGAAAAAAATATTCTGTTTGTATTCATGAGAACACAGTCACTGAGAAAACTGACATGTGGTTGGTTTCTCTGAAACAGAAACTCCAGGCAAAGAATGGATTTACCCAACTAAGTTGAATAAAAGGGCAGTGCCATAACGCATGGACTGGTGGACCCCCAAAGCCGACACAACATAGGAATACGTTCACATTACAGATAATGTCTATTAAGGAATGTATGGGGTTTGTTCCAACAGTGTGGAATGCAGGCACTTAGAGAGGAATTGTGGGTAGTGAGCAGGTTGGCAATAGCACCAGAAAGGCAGGGTTTTCCGGGGGAAGGCAGGGAGTGTATTCCAGGGAGAGTTAGTTCCTTTTCCAGTGGCAAACGATGGAGCGAGATGGCTGGGTGGAGACTGGCTGACTGACACAATGGGTAATAGTGAAACAGGGCAGGGCAGGATGAAGTAAGTACCGGGAATAATTTTACTAATTCAGTCACAAAGCATGACAGATTTGTACCAAACATGGCAGTAGCAGCAGAAAAATGACCAGTGCTTAAATACACTGCACGCTGGCGAGCTGATGGAGAACAGGTGCAGCTGCCAGAAACCCAGCTGAGACTGCTATGCAGCCACACCTCAGAGGGATCTAGCAAGGTGGTATGAACCTGCTCACTCACATGCCAAAGGGAAGAACAGGAGGAAACAGAAAGAACTGGGAAGAGGGGAAGAAAAAAGGAGAAGAACAAAGAGGTGGACCTCAGGAAGGTACTGTAGACCATAACAGACAGGTTTTATTTAATGGCTATTTGTGCTAGTTTGCACATGGACCAATAATTAGCATTGTGAGTTTCTGGAATTAGATAGCAACTCATATTCATGACTCTTGATGAAAGCAGCTCTTTGTTCTCAGGTGTAAAGTTCAGAAATGATTCAGCTGTGGAACAGTCGCCTTTAATCTCGAGTGGTGTTTCATTTTAAAAAGAATAGCTCTGAGAATTTGGCTATGCGTGGACGATTTTATTACTAAGATCAAATGTGTGCCCTGAAGGCTGCTTTAAAGGGTCTTCGGTTGAAGGGTCTTCAGTTCACTCTATTAAACCCATGCTCATTTAATCTTTCATACAAACAAGTGAAGTTTTGGTGCAGGAGTATCATAAATATTAGAATTTATTGTTTTAAAATTGTAAATATTTATTACAAGTTTATTGTCAGTGGTGAATTGTATTCTGTGAAGCTGTGCTCCGGTATAGGCATATGCATCATACCAAAACATTCACCAGGGAATTCCTACCAAACTTGATGGCAGTCTATCCAATAATGGCGGAGACTCACAAAGGGAATGCCACAGTGGAAAGCTAGATAATCAAAGTCAATAGCAGAATTCCTCCATGGAAGGTAAATGTGTGTAAAAAAAAACAAAACAAAAATTACTGCAGTCGATCCAACATTATTTCTCTCTGGACCAGATTAATGAGCTGATTGATCAATTGACTGATGATGAGCCATGTTTGAGCCGTTCTGTTGCAGGCGTGACTTACAGTAGTTTGACAAGTGGTTTGACATTAGCATTTCAGGGAGTGGAAAAGTACATCCAAAAGCTGCTGCCATTAGTCAACCATTTATTATCATTATGATTTTTTAATAGCTTTTTTTAGGTAGTGCACTTTCTCTTTTTTTTTTTACAAGGTCACTGCTGTATACCGAATCATTTGTTTTCATTGTAATACCTTCTGTTTTATGGCGTGAGTCATCTGATTGCAGACATTTTCCAGAGGTTTCAGCGAGACTGTGATTCAGCCCTGTTTTCGCTCTCAGTGTATACTACCAACTGTAGTACTGTCTGCCTTTTCAGCTCGCTGAGTCTGTGAGTCTTAGTCACAGGTTTTCCTGAGCTTTCTCTCAGCTGTGATGTTTGAGGGTCTTTCATGATGCACATTTCATAAGCAGTTTGGATTTGTTTGTGATGCAAAGCTCTCAGCTTCTCCGCTGGCCTAGTTTTTGTTTTGAAATTAACTCTGGCCATAGGAGTAAGTTTGCTGATAATCAAAACCGTAATGTTTGCCTTTTATGTAGGGCTTTAGCTATAATTGCTGTTTCTTTAAAGATTGCAGCTTTTCAGAGAATCAAGTGTTCAAGTTTTTGTTTTGTTTTTTCATTGCTGGCCTTCAGTGAGAAATGTTTCTCTTTGGTGAATATTTGGTTCAGCACTGCATTTATCAACTTATTTAATTTTTTTTTTTATCTCACCTGGATTTTTTTCACTCTTCATTGACTTAACTCCAATGCTTATAGCATCAAGATCAAGTACGGAGCAACAGGTATAATAAATGTGAATTATTAAACATTGTGTCTCTCTCTTCTAAGTCCCTATTAATAAATGACTGGCTAATTTATCAACATATTGATTTATTCTGCCTTACAGAGACCTGGTTACAGCATGATGAATATGTTAGCTTAATGAATCAGCACCCTTGATTTGTACTTAGCCTTTTCAAACCGAACTGGAAAACTCAAGAAACAGTTTTATTTGTTGTTATCTATCGTCCACGTGGCCCTTTCTCAGTTTCTATCTGATTTCTCAGACTTTTTATCTGGTTTAATCTATTATTAGTCTCAGCTGGCTTCTTTCAAAATGTAAATGAGTACACCCACCACTTTAATCACACTGGATCTAGTTCTGGCATAGAACCCGAACATTTAACAGTATTCCCTGAAAACCCTTTTTTGTCTGAGCATTTAACAGTTGGGAATAAATTTCATCACAGTGGATATCTTTCTGAAAGTGCTGTAACTAAGTTTAAGAATACAATTCCTCTATTGTTATCTTCAATGCCATGTGCCAACACGCAACAGCTACTGAAGCTCTACTTTCACAGAGGTTATCTTGTCAGCAGTTTTACATCCTCACTGTGTATGACTCGATACTGTGGTTCCCCTGAAAAATAAAGGAAATGGCCTCTCGCAAATTTAGATGCTTACACTGAATGGCACAGTATGTAGGACTGCTTTCTTTCATTTGCGCAATATTTCTAAAATTAGAATCATCCTGTCTCAGAATGATGCTCCAAACATAGTTTATGCATTTATTACTTCTAGGCTGGACTATTGTAGTTCATTATTATCAGTTGTCCCAAAAACTCCCTGCAAAACCTTCAGTTAATCCAAAATGCTGCAGCTAGAGTACTGGCAGGGACTAGAAAGAGAGAGCAGATTTCTTCTATAACTGTTTATTTTAATTGTCTCTCTGTTAAATCCAGAATAGAATTTAGAATCCTTCCTCACATACAAGGTCTTGAATAACCAGGCCCCATCTTCTCTTAAAGTCTTCATAGAACACCTCAAAGCTTATAGTTAGGGCTAGATCAGGTGACCCTGAACCCTTAATAGGCCCAGGCTGTTGGGGGTATCCCATGATGCACTCTCTCTTCTTTTTTCACCTCTCTTCATTCTCTGTTTATACCCTATTCTGCATTTAATCATTACTTCCTCAGTGTCTTTTGTCCTTTCTTCTTTCCCTTACCCCCAACCAGTTGTGGCAGATGGCTTTTTCTCCCTGAGCCTGGTGCTGCCGGGAAGTTTCTTCCTGTTAAAAGGAAGTTTTTCCTCACCACTGGCCCTATGAGCAAGGACCCTATGAGTCCTTGCTCATAGGGTCATAGGACTTTCTCTGTATTATTGTAGGGTCTTTACCTTACAATATAAAGTGTACTGCTGACTGCTGTTGTGATTTGGCTCTATATTGAATTTAATTGGATAGTTCATAATTAATTGGATAATGATATAAAAGTTATCTATATTGTTGCTTTTCAAAAAACTGATTCTGAGATTTGCCGTTCAAATTATTATTCCACCCAAAATATCAATGGGAAATAATGAAAATTATTTGTGTCTATCATGCAAAAGCCAGTGCGTTAATTTCAGCACATCATTGCGCCACCATTCACCTTTATTTCAAGTAATAGCCTTCTAAGAAAATGAGATTATAAGAAATCAAAACAAAACCCTTGCGCTCTTTTCAGTCAAACGCTTCACCTGTCTGCCTTCCTGACTTACTTAAATGCCAGCCAACGTGAACACAATAAACCAAGTCTTTGCAGCAGAACTGACCTTTTTCATAGCTGATTATAGCATGAGCACAGGTTTGGCATGCATGTTTTTAAAAAATAAAAGTAAAAAGTAAAAAATAATTACTTAAATAATAATAAAAAATATACTGCAATCCATAACTTTTCAATTATTTACATATTCACAAAAACATTATACCTGCACTAAGGTAATTTTTGTTCCTCATTGCTTTGGAATAAAGACAACACATCATTTATTTATACTCATATTTTATTAATGTTCACCACACATGTTCAGGGAAACACATGTCAAATATGGATTTGTTACATGAATATCTATTGCACTATAGATATCATTTATTTAAAAATACATGTCATGAGATGGAATTATGTAGACTGGCATGGCACCAATAAAAATCTCTTGTTTTTATATAATAGAGTTTGGCATGTTACTTTTAAAATTAGATATATCAAGACACACATCATGTACAGTACAGTACACTCAAAACCCCAGAGCAGACAGAACAGCGACCCGCCTCACTCGTTTACAGCAAATAGCATGATCTAACTAAAAATGTACTCGATTTGAAGGAGGTTAGCCTTTATCAAACTGGCTCCAATGACAGTTGCGAGTGAGCAATAACCTAATTTCAACATAGCATTTGTGTGTTCAACCATATTTTTAAAAAAAGACCTTGAATGAATTGCAGATGTCGTCTCAAGCTAGCACGTGGGTTTAAATGCTATATTACCTTCATTGTAGATATCTGAATGAAGGAGGCCTGGAGAGGGCAAATCAGCTCCACTGAACAACTAATCACTAACCATATTTAACACACTGTCACAGGGTAATCACTCCTGGTAAGTAAATGAACCAGGTGTCCCAAATCCATACTATAGAATACGCTTGTCCAGTTTAGTATGTCCTAGAAAACTGAGAAATAAAATGAGAATGAACGAGTTAAACTTGAACTTAGTAGTGGTGTCAACATCCATGAGCTTAGACGTTGTATCCTCGTACTGTATGCTATTCTATGATGTAATATTAGGTATACTGAATTCCTAGGTAGTCACAATAGCTCTCAGCAGTCTATCAGAAGAAGTCAGAGGTTAGTTAAGTAACTACTACAAATGTATCTACTTAAGTATTGTCCTTATTTTTGAGTAAGCTCATGTGATAGCTGTTGTTACAATGTACCTAACAAGCTAACAGGACCAAAATCACTGCTGGATAAAAAGCTTGTGTACAAGGTTTGCACCTGACTACAATGATATGAATAAAATGATAAAATGTAACAAAGAAGTTATTACTCTAAAATAAAATGGTAAAATAGTTGGCAGTCGCACAGACACCAGTCTTCACTAAGAAGACTTTTCTTAAATTTAATTTGATATTTCCATTTTCCAAACTCATCTATATGACAGCTCCAAAATTGGTATCTGCCACCCCAAATCTTCACAGCCATAGTAAAATTAAGCAGCTTTGATTTGGTTATAGATGATGGCCACCAGTCTCAATATGACATGCACCGTATGCCATCCAAAAACTTGCCAAAGTTCCCGTCTCACAGATTTTGCTGTAGTTGCAATGTCATACTACGTCCATCTATGCTACTTATAACAGACAGCAACTAGCCACAAGAGGTAAGTAAATTTGAAATTTGATTGTTTTAAGCACCAGAACAAATGACCAAAGGTTTCTCTGTTGGTGTCAATAAGTACATAGTATGGACAAGGGGCACAGTGAAGCAGCTTATGATATCAGGCTTATTTGGCTAGTTAGAACTGGACAGAATAAAGTGCCCAGCTTTCTGAATGAAATCACATCAGCACATACTGTACAGTACTTAGTAGTCATAAGTCATTTCCTGAATAACCTGAAGGTTATTCAGGAAATGACTTTAGCACATCTTTGTATGCTGCCAAAAGTCTTTGGTGAGACCAAAGTTGTCAACAGGCTCTACTGACTTTACCAGGCTAGTGGCTGGTGTTAATTTCTCAGCCTGGTGATGACACAAAGACACAAAGACATTTAACATGCATGTTAGACCTGCAGTATATCTGTGTTTGTGAGTTTGGTTTAGAGGAAGACCGATGTTGTACATGTGCTCAGGGTTTGTCTTACACAAAATATTATGCAAGGTATGAAGCAAGGGATTTTGCAAATAAGCATACGAGGAAGCGCTAAATGCCAGGCGGATGAGGCTCAACACAGCTTTGTTTTCTCGGTTTTTTTTTTCCTTTTCCTTTTTGGCACAGTCAATAGGCTGCATCAGTGCAATGCATGAAAAAAAAGCAGATCCTTGAACAGCAGCACACAACCAAGAAGAGTGAGAAATGTAAAATGATCTCACAATTATCACATCTGGGAACATGCCTGCTGGCCCTATCCCTCATGGTGTAAAATAAGTTCTTTAATACAGCACATGACAAGCCAACCCTATTGTCTAATTAGCTATTAATGACATTTCTGCCACTGTGGAAAGCTCGGCATGGCTAGATTTATGTACCATTAGTGAATGATAATTCTCAAAGCTCTGGAGGACATGCTAATCCACTGCATAATTCATCACCACACAACTCTTTTCCTCTACTTCTTTAGTCAGCTGATCAGTATTCATAAGGTTGGGCATAGTTTTTGGCACTTTAGTACTGCTCAACCTCAGATACATGACCAAATCATTATTT
>VUQK01020008.1:31842-55020 GCA_015106715.1 Bujurquina vittata
TACAAGGCACCACATCATCCCAGTCCAGAATGGACATCCTGGACTGGGATGCTGTGGTGCCTTGTGTGAGCCAATTTAAAATCACCAGTTAACAAAACATGAATGTCTTTGGATTGTGGAAGGAAGTCAGAGTACCCAGAGAGAACAGGCACAGGAAGAACATGCAAACTCCCAGCCAAGGTACCAGAAAGGTCCCAGCCAGCCAGCTGGCTGATTTGAACTAAGGACCTTCTTGCTGTGGGGTGCCATTTTGCCTAAAAACAGTGTCATTGAATGTTAGTGAATTCTACAGAACTGCTTTTCGGTATTTGGATGGCTAGCAGCAGCAGTATTCTTCCCACTGTTTCTGTTCGGTTTCATTTCCCTGTGTTCCCTTGTTAAGTGTTAGTATGCATGTTTCTGTTAATCTCTTTTGGTTTGTTTTCCTGTTTTACTTTCTGTTACTTCTCTATTGCGTCCTGTCTTAGTTCCGCTTCCTGTACGTCCCTCTCTGACTGCCCGACTAATGTCATCTGTTGTTGATTCTGTGCACCTTTGAGCGTTATCTTTTAGGTTTGGTAAGCAGCTGTTAAAGAGCTCATTTGTTGCTTGAATGCCCTGTGTTCTGCATTCAGGGTCCACTGTTTTACTCGCCACACAGCTGCGTTGTGACAGTTTTTCTTCTGAAGGGGTTATCTGGTCTCTCCTCTAGAGCCCAATGCCTCAGCAACTTTCAAAGAATCAATTTCCTGCTGCTTAGCTTTGTTTCAGGCTGATCTGGATCAGCCTGCAACTGCCCTTAACCAAGACTTTGACTTTGAGCTTAAAAACAGCTCTGTCTCTTGGCTTCTACTCCACATGTAGCTGCAGCCAAGACTTTGAGATACATTAAAAAAACAGATTACTCCATCAATTAGGCTTTGTACTCCCCACACAGGATGCAAACATTAGCTTTATTCTATGGGATTTTTTTTTATCCTTCTCAAAACCCATCACCTACATTATCACAGTGAGACTCAACCACTGACTGAGATTTGGGTACATTATTTATCCTCCTCTGGTACTACAATGAGTTTGTTATAAGGAAGCAGTTTTGCAACTGCTTGCAGAAAATGCCCTTTTTGGCCGTGTTACAAAAATTGCAGTTATTGAAGTAGCTAGTTATTATATTCATAAATTCTGCTGAAATAGTTGTTGGCTAGTGATCAAAAGAGACAGACATTCACTTTGTTAAATCCTGCTATGTTCTGTCAGTCTATATCTCACAGGGTAGTCCCACTGAGACTAGTTAGATGGGTTTAAAATGCAAAGTATACAGTGCACTATTTGGCTAATTAGGAGCTGGGAATCACCCTGTCAGTCTGTTTTAGGTCAACATGTTAAAGTGAGTTCCATTAGCCTTCAAATACACCACTTTGCCAAACAACTGTGACCAGAATAAACAAGAAGTTAGTGCAGAAATTAGATGAGAGGAATTTGAGTGAGTGATGTTTTTTACTTTCATGGAAGCTGCCATTAAATTGGTGTTTTGCATAACGGCACCAAGAGTCTTGCTACTCTGCTTGAGCATATAAGTGTGAGTGGGAGTGTTAAATCTCTCCCCATCTTCACTTTACTTCCCATGATCTTTTAACCCCTAATTGTGCTACTGAACTGTTGGCAACAACCTATTTACGTAGATGTCATTTTGTTGCTGTAGTTGCGTCACACATTTCCATTCTGCTGCCTCTGTACAGTTTCTTTGCATATAATTAGAAAATAGTTTCCATCAGACAATCGTCATCAGACTTCTGTTCTGGGTTTAGGTTTGAGCAAGATGAGGGCACTGGGTGAGAGGAGAGGTTTACCCTAGACAGGTTGCCAATCTATCACTCGGTTCACATCCATGCAGCCCATTTTTTTATTAAAAACAAGCTTTCAATAAACATTTGTGGGTACTTTGTCTTACAAATGAAATATATAAATCAATGTGCTATATGAATTTATTTTACTGTAAAATGCATAATAATAATAATAATAATAATAATAATAGTAATTGTATTACATTCAGCGTTACTCAGCAAAACACATCTAATTTCCTCCTAACAGGTCAATTTGACATTTTTATTTGAGGGTTTATTTGAGGTCTTCAGAGCGCCATCAACAGGTGTCATTTTTAGCTTAAATCAAAGTGGCCATTTGGACGGCTCCACCTTGTGAAATATATCATTTTCACCAGACTAAATGAATCAGTCCAAACAGTGACAAATACATCAGAGCTGGTTCAAAGTGTGAATGAGTCTGAGTCTTGCTGAGAGCAATTCTATTTAAGACTGGAGCACTCGATGATACTTCCTCTCCGGCCTGCAAATGCTGACATGTGCCTTGTTCTTGTTCAAAGATTAATGGTATATTTTCTGAGTTCATTTTCTAAAAGACTTTGTTATTCAATTTTTATTTATTCGTTTAAAAGGGATCAAAAGGGAAAATAAAGTAAGGTACATGTGTCAGAGTAAGGTAAATGAGACCTATCAGGAGCTCTCACCGAGGAAGTGTAACATCTGAAGGAAACCTCGAATGGATCTCTATGAATTCTCTGGTGGATGGGAGCTCATCACTTGTACCCCTTTAATTAAGACTGTTATAATGCAACTATCCATCTGGATGAGCGGCCTGTCTTTTTCACTCACTGAAGCCTGAATTATTTCAAGAAGGCAGCTTCTCACCATCATTTATACAGATTCAAGAGCATGTTTGAAATTATTTATGCAGATTGATGAGCTTGAAGTGTTGCACGGAATGAATATTTATACCCGGCGCCCTGAGGTGGAGGTGATGCAATATTGAACAGAAGGAAAAACGAACTCTATCAAACCACACTTCAGAAAAGATCACAAAGGGAATCTGAATCTTCGACCCATAAATGACCAAAGCTGAAATATAACATATAACCTGCATTGTAATGGATACCACCTGTTCTCTTCTGCACACCAATTAAAGTCCCTAAAAGTATAAGAAAGAAAGAGGAAAACATAATGTCTATGGGAAACAGCAGGTCTCTAGTACAATGTGTTCCCACAGCCTCAGATACCAGTGTGACTCAAACTGCTCCAGTTTCTTTTCGGGCCACCACAGAGACCCATTGCTGTTCATAGCTCACCATCCATTCCCTCCTATTACTGACACAGTTTTGTAAAGC
This sequence comes from Bujurquina vittata, assembly GCA_015106715.1. Lineage (NCBI taxonomy): Eukaryota > Metazoa > Chordata > Actinopteri > Cichliformes > Cichlidae > Bujurquina > Bujurquina vittata. Next base: position 35,000 of record VUQK01020008.1, read on the forward strand.
CCACAGCGACAGGATTTCAACCTGTCTTCTTTAATAACATGTTGTTTTTTTGTGTGTGTTAAAAATATAACCAACCCAGAAAGGCTTTACGAATGACAAGCGCATATATACGCTGCAGCAGTCACAATTTGCACTTTGAAAGATGACACTCGCTCATCTTTTGGTGAACTTGAGAGCGGTGAGATACTCATGCACACACGAGCATATGACTTGACATGGTTGCCATAGTGATCTCCCCGAGGCACAACACAATTTTTCCAGTAACTGCTATGGGCAGCGGCAGCAGCTCGGAATTGCTGCTTTGATCAAATAGAAACAGTCTTGTGAAAGCCGGGGATTGTTTGAATAGATTTTGAGCAGAAAATATTTTGACAGTTTGTCAGTTTTTTCACATTTAATATTCAGAGCTTAAATTAAGAATTTAAGCATATCTTGCCTGTGATTTCTTTTTAAATCTTATTTTAGTCTTTATTTGTTGTTCCTGCTTGCTCCAGTGTTGTAATGCTGAAGCGGCAGAGTGCTGGATTCTGCAGTTTACGGTGCCTTACTTGCCCTGATATGCAAATACTGTTGAGATGAAGAGAGCAGCATTTTCCACTGAACAGCTGAAACAAAGCAAGTGCACTTAGGAGCGTGAGCAAGATGATATATTGTAAAGAAAAACAAATTTAGCTTTTTTTCTCGTTACATTCTTTAACAAAAACACTGTTAATATGTGCAGAGGTGAACACGAACGCAGCTAAAGTATAGAAAACAACTGCGTGTTAGTTGCTTTCTAATGCCAAACAAAATTATTTATACAGCTTTTAAAAATTTCCTACAATTGATCCACTATCAAATAACAGGTTGTGTTAGCATAGGAGCTCAAAGTGCAGAAAACAAACACACACACACACACACATACAGAAACACACCTGTTCCAAGGTACAGGACACTGTAGTGTTCATCGTTGACCGCCTGTACAATGTCCGCCACTGTATGCGTAATTTGGTCATCTGAGGGAAGGTCAAGTGGAGCCACACCAACAGGCCGGATCACATCCTCAATTTCTGGGTGGTATCTCAACACCCCGAGATTTTTTATGTTGTTTTGATTCTCCGCTGCTCCGGGGATTTTGCGGACACACTGAGGGAAGAAGTGATGCATTCTATTCAGACTGGCCCGAGCACTCGAATAAACAAATAAACCTTGAAGAAAGCTCTCAAATTGCTTCTTTGTTATTGAGTAGTTGCTTTAAAAATAACACCTGAATCATATCGCCTTTGAAATATAGGCTGCCTCATGCATTCATGCATGCTTGTTAGGTTTTTCTTACCGTCCCAGGGCGCGTGCCACTGAGTTGACCGCTATAGCCCTTCAGTTTAGATGTGGAAAAGGCCTGGTCAATATCTTCAATGGAGTAGGCACAGATCACTGTTCTGCCCCTGAGCAAAGGCGGGGAAAGGAGAAATTACAGGCGCAAAAAAGGCATGGAGGGCAGCTTTGAAGCAGCAGACAAGAATTCAGAATCTGTGTCTCAGGCTAATGCGTTACTAATACAACATTCAAAGTAATTACAAAGACTGTAATTACTGTAATTGCTTAACAATTCATGTTTTTTTTTTCTAAATTTGATCTTTTGTCTGTGTGTAACCGCAGTTACTGAATTTGTTGGTATTATCGAGTGTTTTCAGGTCAACAGCTGCTCTCCATAATAACTTCAAAGGCCAATTCCTTTGTTTTAACTATTACTGGGAGCCAGTTTTGCTCACTGCTGTGCGAATACACACACACACACACACACAAACACACACACACAGCCAGTGCAGAAGACTTGAACATAAATTTAAGTTTGCTACTTGGTCAGTGTAATTGTGTGTATGCTTAATTGAGACTGGAAAATTTGCTGACACCTAAATCATGGTTCTTAGATCAAAAGTAGTGCAGTCCAGTTTTTACAAAGAGCTTTATAATATATTAGACTGAATATAATCTAGTACAGAACAGATGGAAATTTAAAGTTAATCTGATTAAATCTTTATCATATTTGCACTGCGCAGCACCACACAACTACACTACTCACAATTGCGGCTGTAAAGGTTCTATGACACTATAAATAAGGTCAATAAACATATGTTTAGCTGATATATCTATGACTGTGTGTTGCAGTTTGCACACTTGTGTCCTTTATTTTGGAATTGCGTTAGCACAAAATTTAATATATTCAAGAATTAATTTCTGCCCCCAGCAGTAAATTAGAAAACAATCTGTTCTGTACTGTACTATCATGTGTACTTTAACGTGATACGCACACTCTGTGAACATTGTTTAACAGACTCTGAATCCAGCAGAAATCTGCTGTTATGGTTAAAAAGAAGCAAACCGATTTTGACAAGAACATTTTATCCGAACATGCGGTATGTGCTGTGTACTGTGTGGGTGGACAAATGTGGGTTAATTTGTTATAGCGGTTGATTTGTTGTGTTATAAGTCAGTTTCATTTTATTTTCCCTGATCCTGAAAGATTGAACAGCGAACTATTATCCTTTATTTATCCACGAACAAAATTTTATTGAGATTAAAATCTCTTTTTCAAGAGAGACCTGCCCAAGAGGGCGGCACAAGCTACAACATACGTGACACACAACAATATAACAAGTAAACGAACAAATACAAGGAATATTCCGTACAGTCAAGTGAACACAAATATCCAAATCATATGCAATAACAGAACATTAGAAGAGCGATATTAAAAGGAGTCGCACTCACCAAAAGAGCTATTCTCTCGCTCCTTTAAACCCCCCAATTCAAGGAGCTGACAAGTTCAGCTCCTTCTGTAGATTATATTCCAAGAAACGGGGTCAGCGGATTCAAAAGCCTTTTTTTTTTTTTACTAATTCCCTTCTGACTCCAGGGGAAAACATTTGTATAATAGTGTGAAAGTGTAGTCTATACTGGTTGTGATTTAAGTCAATCTAAATCAAAGGTCTGTTGACTGCAAGGTCAAAATCAGAACGTGGGTAATTTTTATTGCCCCTATTTCAGTACTTTACTTTATACATTTCTAAAACAGGCATTAGTTTCCACTTAGCCATTTCAAAGAAAGGTTTATCCCTCAAACTTCCCGTTCCAGCTGCATAAAAGAACCTATGCCGTCCATACTGGAGCCCTCTCTAGATCCAGTCTGTATATTCTGGGTTATGCCTATATGGAGGGCTCCTTCCATGGTCACAGAAACATATTGATTTAGTATAAAAGCTGATTCTGCATTTCATTTATGCTAATATATAACCTTTCAAATCTTACCGACTGGTTTTTAAGACTGTGGAGGTAGTCAACAAAATGTTCTAGCTCACCCATGGGGATACTCCAATCTGATATTTGGACTGGATATCAGTTAAACATATGGTAGGATGCCAAGAGAGGAGCTGTGGTACTCTATGAGGAAGTCAGGAGTGGCAGGAAAGTATGTGAGGGTGGTGCAGGACATGTATAAGGACAGCAAGGCCGTGGTGAGGTGTGCTGTAGGAGTGACAGATGGGTTCAAAGTGGGGATGGGATTACATCAAGGATCAGTCCTGACCCTCTCCTTGTTTGCAATGGTGATGGACAGGTTGACAGATGAGGTCAGGCAGGAGTGAGTCTGTGTACTACAATGTTTGCACTCAACATTGGGATCTATAATGAAAGTAGGCAGCAGGTGGAAGAGAGCCTGGAGAGGTGGAGGTATGCACTGGAGAGAAGAGGAATAAAATTCAGCTAGAAAAATTCAGTAGAAGGTAGACAGAATTCATGCAAGCCAATGAGAGGGAGGCAGGTGGAAAGGTGTGAGAGTGGATGAGTTTAAATACCTGGCAAAGCAGCAGAAAGTGCAAAAGAAAAGTGAAGAAGAGACTGCAGGCGGGGTCGAGTGGGTGGAATTGAGTGTCAGGGGTTATCTGTGACAGATGGATAGCAGCAAGAGCGAAAGGGAAAGCTTATGTAGGTGAGGCCGTCTATGATGAATGGTTTGGCGACTGACAAAAAGAAAAGGAGGCTGAGCTGGAGCTAAGATTTCCATGAGGAGTTACTGGGATGGACAGGATTAGAAACAACTAATGAAAAATGGAAAATGTGAGAGGCAAGGTTGAGACAGTTTGGACTGTAAACTGTGGTCAAAGTGAGCTGGCGTGAGTAAAAAGATCCAGTGACAACAGTAGTAAGAGAGCTCGTATCAGAAGCTAGTAGCATGCTGGTTCGCTGGTTTGGTGTAACACTTGTTGGTAAGGTTTTATTGTGCTTATGTTAACATAGTGTGTCTTCCTCATAGTGAGGGATGCATATTATTAAACCAACACTGGTATAGGAATGGTACTCAGTATCAACAGATAGCCATGGGCAAGTCGGTATCAGATTGGAACTGGAAAAATGCTGGATGGGCCAATCCCTACTCACCATGCATTGGAAAAGAGGCCATACAGAACCCCAGCCCTTTTATCTTGAGCAGTCAGCACTACTGCCTGCTTCAAGTTGTTGTACTGCTGTTGAGTGTTTCCTGCACCGCACATCATCCGTGCCTTCAAGAAGGTGGTCCAAGAGTCTGCCATCAGGTTTTTGAGACCCCCTTCATCCACCTAGAAATGCAGACAAGGACTGTTAAAACAAAGGTCACCAGGAGCCCTCTTCTCCTCTCTGTCAGTTTGGAAAAGACCAATATTGCTTGTTGGTTGGTCCTGCAATCTAGTTTAGATAAAGTAGACAGGTGGATGCAGTAAATCTGGATTTTTCTTTACTGTAAAGTGGCATTTATTATAATTAAAAATGAAGAACAACTGGTATCAGATGGAGATGGTTATACTACGTAGCTCTGCTAAAGGTCACCTCCACAATATTCTAAAGCTGTCTGTGGAAATATGAAACATGAATTAGGAATTATTAAGCACTGAGCACAAGCTTTCGAGCTAGAGCTTCTGCTGGGTAGAGGGATCGTTCAGGACTTTTAGGAATCCTTATTATGATGTGCTAGTTTGCGCACTTTTCGAGCTCAACAAATACTTGGCCGCAATGGTGACGAAAAACACAAACACTTCTTGAGCAATGACAGAACGTTTCTCGCTCTTGTTGCAGTTTGATGTAAACTAGGCTAACATGCCCCAAATTTCTCTTTCTTACAACTGAATTCACAAAGTAGAAAAATGAAACACCGAACTCCTCATCAATCCTCCTGGAAAGAGAGCAACAAAGCAGCAAAGAAAAACCTTAATTAGCAAACAAAGATTTCCTATATATGTCTGAGAGACAATCCATCACTAAACATGAAAGGTTTTAACCATTAATCTTTTCATTAAGGTCTCTTTAACTCTGAGATTAATTTAAAGACTAATTCAGTGGGTAAGTCGGGATCACACGATGCAAATAAGTGGGATTTTTACCATGCAGATCCGGCCTATCCGAGCCCTGTACGGCTCCTCGTCCACTCTGGCTGTCTTGTTGAACTCACTGAAGAAGAAATAGATCTCTTCTTTGTATTTTTCTGAAGATGGAATTATGGCTGCTCCAGCAAACTGTGGATCTGGTGATGAGATTTAAATGTGTCAGCTGAGACACAGTTCATTTGTTTAGACTTTACCCCAATGTTAATGTTAATTAACATGTGTAACCTTATGCCATTATCATGTTATATTATTTAAGCAATACTTGTATTTTTTTTTTTTTTTAAATGGGAGAATTGGTAGCAGTATAGATGGTGGATCACAGTAGATAGATTTCTGACAGTGATTACACCTACATGTTTTTTTCCCAAGGGAATAATAGTAAATGATTTACAGACAGTACCACCCACCATCTCCATATGCATTAGTCTAAACCTGTATGGTTTCTGCGTGACTTCTCTCCTCCCACTCACTTAGCAGCCAAACGTTCTCTGTCTTCAGGAGTTTCTGGAAGCCAAATGTACGCCGTATCGAACCGGTATGACTTCCCACCGACGACATGGCAGAATACAGACTCCCATCTGAGACAGCGAGGAAGAAAAATGGACAAGAAAAGAGAGGGTGAACAGCGGGTGAAAAAAACTAGAAGGCATACAGGGAGCTTGATGGATTGGTACAAGGCTCAGAGGGAGAGGAAGAGAGATTGGAGTGGCACAAGAAAGAGAGTGACTGAGGAAGATACAGAGAAGAGAGCAATATACCGAAAGTGGGAGAGTCAAGGAAAAAAAAAGAGGATCAGGAGGACAAAGACAGAATAAAAAAACAGAAAGAGCAAAGAAGACATCAAGGCAGAATAGCTCAGTGCACTGATGAGCCGCCACCAATCACCATATTCTTAGAAACTCCACTTAGAGCTCTGTCTCCATAGCAATGGAGAGGGAAGCATTTGAAATCATTGCACTAACATCTTAATTAGGATTGATCTTTATTTGAATGCTGCTCAGCTCAAGCAAAGGGTCGGCTCATTGCTTCCAAAATCGATCCCAATCTGAAAGAGCATCCTGCAGTGCGACCTCTCGCTGATTTGAGTGTTTCTTCAAACAATCCCTCTGAAAATTGCAGTTTAACAAATAGTGTCGCTCATCAAGCAGTGTGACTATTGAAATGCTGGTTTAATTAGAAACGTCTCTGTTTTGTTAGCGTGATGCGCTCCTCGATATCCACACAACCAGGAGATCTATTTGTCACGGAGCAAAGGCGGGCATTTAAGTCTCGTAAAGCAATCTTGCGAAACTGGTAAATTACACCACCGATATTTGCCTTTGATTTAGTAGAAATGAAAATGAGCAGTTATTTGTATTTTCACCAAATAAAGTGAGCGCATTTACAAACCCATCATCGTTGCTTTGATGGGAGGGAAACTGCAAAAATCTTGGAAAAAAAACAACACAACACCGGATACAGATGCACATACCAGACACTCAGTGGTCTGTGGATGCTTCATTACATGCATGGTCTGTTTTCATGTTCCGGCTGTGTGGCTGAGGGAGTGTGGACCCAAATGCTGGATGCAGGAGGCAAGATGTGAACTTGAAACAGCTTTATTGCTGCAGGTGCTTCTCAAAAATACAACCATAAATAAACACAGGCTAGACTAGGACTCAAAACAGCTAATGCTGAAGTTAGACCTACTCCTACTACACTGCCGGGAGGGAAGAGGGAATTGGGAATGGGGCCATAAGGGAGGAGGTGACAACAAACTGAAGAGAAGTGAGGACTTAAATACACACAAGATAATAAGGAAGAGGGACGAGACAAGACAAACACACAAGACAGCACACACGCAAGACAGAACACAATCACACGGGACAAGGATCGCCAAAATAAGACAGGAAATGACCAACCATAACATAAATGTAAACTTGCACTACAGGGGGAAGCAGGTACACAGAGTGATGTGAACACACAGACACCCAGACAAGACACATTAACCAAACAGGATCAAACAGCACAGAAAGGAACTTCACAGAAGATAATAAAACTAGAAATGTCTGCACATCACAGAAACACAGGGAGAGAACAGATCCCAGACAGAGGCCAGACTAAACACAGGGGCAGGCAGGGAAAAATGAAACTCCAGATTACAATGAGATCATAGAAGAAGCAACCTAAAGAACTGCTTAACGGAGGATCTCATAACCACTCAAAACATAGCCTGAACTAAGAGTAGGCTAAATGTAAAAATACAAGAAGGTGAAGAAACTAAACCATAAAGAAACAAACTGAAGGTATTTAACAGTAACAGAACCTCAAACCCTCAAAAAAACAACAAAAAAAATCAACACTGGGAAAAAAGGTGCAAAAAGTCGTGGGACCGGGCCATCTGTTAAGGCAAGAACAGTCATGAAACTGTCCGGCCATTTGCAAACCACAGTGAAATGCAGCACTTTAACACAGTCCCTCCAAAACAAATTTGTGATTTAACTTTGCAACTTCACATTTATTTGCCCCCTTTTATGCGCACATAAATACTAGCACATTAAGGTAGGCACTAATGTGCAAGCAAGACTCATTAATTTATTCATATGGTGAATAAAGCGTTATTCATTTAACTGCCTTACACTAAACACTACTCTTAACTCTGCAAAACCGATTCAGTGACTTGTGTTGTACGACTGTGATGGATAAATACTTCAGAAAGAAAGAAAAATCCTTCTGATAACCTACATCGGCTATAATGTTGTCTTTACTTTCAGCTGCTTTTTACTTCCTTTCCTTTCATCAACAGATGAAACGTATTCTAAGGCTGACTCTTACAACAACAAAACCCTGATGATGATTCCTGGCCACAATTTAGCATTATATTAATGACTGTCACATAGAAAAGTCAGCTTTATATCTTACATTATGCAGCTGCACTTATGCAACGGGTCTGTGCTTGCTCGATTGAAGCCATTAGAAATGATTCATGATTTATTTTTGTTCAAAACGCTTATGCCGAAAAGAACTATTCTAACTAATTAAACCGGATGGGAATGATCCATTCTTAAAGTATAAGAACTGTTTCAAACCTATTTTCGTTTAGTTCATTTTGATGGTGAAAACTCAACATGGAAGTCAAACTGCAGGCGGACACCATATGCTCCACAAAAGTGCCACATTGCCTTTTAAAATCTGCACACACATCAGTCTTGTAGAGGAGTGACTCTTTAAAATATTGCGAGGTACTTCAGATTAAAGCATTCACTCATTTGCATTACATGAATAGAGGTTGATAATAAGAGACAGATGGCTCCTGGGAGCCGGGGACTCACAAGTGTCACTCTGCTGCTCCTGACGCAAATGAGCAAAGTTAATATAAAGAGTTGAAGGTGGCTTTGTTCTAAAATAAGATCTATGGCGAAGTGACAGCTTCGCCGTAGAAAGTAAGATTTCCGAAATGGTGTCTCTCTCTTACAAAAAATGAACTGAACAAGAGTCCTTAAAGAATGTTCCTCGTCACTGCCTTATTTATCCCTTCGTAAAACAATGATTATTTGGGTCAAACAGTGAAGTTGCGACACACCTATAGAGTTTGAACCTTTTCTTACTCATCTTTTCCATCTGCTACTGAAGTTACTCGTGGCTTTTAGAACATTATGGTGAGACGTCCTGTAGTGCCACCAGTGGGTGCAAGAACTTTTCAATCAAACGCCTGATTTTCCAGAGTGCTGTCCGCTTGCATCCCCTGGCTCAAGAATTCAAAGCATGGAGTCAATTTCTACTATACTTGATTTTTTTACCCCCATACAGCCTTTTGTAAAAAAGCTTTTTAATTTTTTCAAATGCCTTACTTTTTCCAATCTTCACCCAAAGATGAGCTTGGAATAAAGCCTTGAAAAAGTGACATGATAGATCTTTGATTTCAAAAATCAGTTGTTAGTCACAGCCATACAAAACCAGCAGTCTCAGGAGGCCCGAAGGCCACGTTTTTATGTCCTAAAGTCAACTTGTGATGAGAGCTTAGTTGATGCTACTACTATACTGAAATCACATGAATAGATACTGGATGCCAGTAATTATTCAAAGGCTACATTTTTGTCCAATCTCCAATAAAATTGGCACATATTATCTTCAGACAGAGTCTCAGTTAAGTTATTAGATGGATTCAAAATGTTCCAAACCATTTGTTTCCTACAGCCAATTAAATCTGGCAGTAAAGCTGCCAAACAGAAATGAAATCAAATTTCAGCAACTGTTTCACGTATTGGCAATTTATTGACAAGGGTTGCAATAAACAAAAATGCATTTTTTTTCCCTAATATGTGCCTGCAGCCACACTTTTAACATGATCACATCAAGTTGCCATGGCGACTGAGCCCTGTTGCACTGCCCCCTTCATCACTGCGTGCAGCTATATTTTTCTGTATTTTATTGTCGGTAACAGTCATACCTGCAATTATCTCATTCTGATTACAGGCTTCTCTACAGCACAATTAACTTTAAGCTTTGAGAACTTTCAAAAGATACTAGTGCGATGTCCAGCTCTACCAAGCATTCTGAAAAGTAAAAAGAACTGCACGGGCAACTTTTTTTGGTCACCAAACTAAACGCCAGTATATTGAATTAACTGCCTTCACAAGGGTCTATAAGGATGTATTTTGTTAATGATCTGGAATGTGCTTTTGTTACCTTTAGCACCATTGTCATGTCACATGCTGTGTTGTATGTTGTTTTGCTGCTTGGATACGTAGGTAGTATAGTGGTATTCAAATAAGACACATGGGGTACATAACAACTGTGCCCACTTTAATCTTTTTCGTCTGCCTATACTCTTTGTGTTGATGCAATTGAACCGAGCTCATTATATTAAAATGCCTTAGGTGAATCCCAGGACTCTGCTGTGTTCATAACTGAACAAAGGAAAGAACAAAATGAATCTGAGCAACAAATCCTAATTGAGCACTAATGCTTGAAGTGTGGACTCAGCTGCCGCCACTGTACTAAAATTCTAATGGCTGTAAATTATATTTTTAGTTGCTGGTGTGATAGGGGCAAATCCCTGCAGTTCAAAACATTCAAAACCAGAAAACTCTGCTTTGGATTATATCATAAGCTTTGAACTACCACTCCTTCCTTTCAACCCACACTGGAAGCAATTAACTTTGTGCCCCTTTATGCTGCCTATAGCTGAGCTCTATCAGGTTTACTGACAACAATAAAAGTCTCATTTATCAGGCATGTTTCATTGTAGTGCCTTCATTTGCTAGCATCAAAACACAAACACAAAGACTTGTAATTGTTCGCTATTTGTTACCTGCAGGCAAGCTGATGGCCCTCTGGGAAGGATACTGTGGTGATATGTGAGAGGCTGACGATATCTGCCCAACACCCTGTACATCAGTCAGCACTGTGTCATTAACCTGCAGAAGGAAGGCAAAGACAACTAAGGCCAGCGGAAGCCTAGCTTTTGAAACTCATTTCAGTTTGTGTCTAAACGTGTTCCACCCAGCGGCCACTTATTTTTCTATCAAAAAAGAGTTTGGAAATTTTCAACTCAGCTGTGGGGTAGCATATTCGTTACAAAGTCAAAATGTCCTCTGCGGTAATAAAAACTCCCAGCCCTTATTTAACCGACTGAAGAAATAAGTGAGAAGATAAATAAATGTTAATTACAATTGATCTAGTGATTACGCCGACTTTAAGCGAAGCACTCACATCAGTAAAAAGTGAGGCGCACATACAGTACTCAAAACTCTTACCAGCATCCAGCACCTGGGGTTTCCGGCATTTGTCCCACATACTATGAATGTGTCATTTACTTTCTGAATGACCGTGATGAAATTATCACACTCCAGCTGTTAGAGAAAAGGCACACGAGTGAGATAAACAGATATAGACAAAGGCAGAAAATGATTCAGAAGCACGACGAAAATAGGGAAGAGCTGCAGATTGGCAGAGGGAATACAGATTAAAAAGGAGAGCGGGAAAAACAGAGAGACATGGGGAAAAAGCGATTAGAAAGAAAGGCACAGCACAAAGGAAGAAAGACAACAAGAAACAAACCGAGGGACTGAAAAAGCAAACGGGAGGAGAGGGAAATGTGGAATAGAGGGCTGGAGAAACAAAGCAAGAGCACAACACACAGCAGATTATGAGAGAAAAAGTGGATTACTGAAAGAGATTTAAGAAACATTGGAAGCCATTCATTCTCCAAGCATTCTTGGCAGGCAGCACTCAGGAGGCTTAGACCTGCAGTGCAACACTGCAATACTCCATATGCATGACTTATTTACTAAGAGCGGAAAATGGACTGCTATCCCAAATCCACTGATGGATGAAGGATGAAAATATATTTCCAGTAGTGCTAACAAGGACTATTTTTTTAATAAAAAAAAAAATATATGATAAGTGTATTTTTTTTTCCATAAACAATGATCACAATTCCAAATGGGTCTCTGGAGACAGAAGAGTGCATCGCAAAAATCCAAAGAGCGGGGCCGGAGCTTGTGTGAGTTTGAGTGGGTGGATATGTAGGTGTTTGGATAGGCAGGAGTGTGGGCTGACATTTTTTTATTTATTTATATTTGGTTTTCATTGAGTGTATGCAAGCTTGCTTCTGTTCTTCTGAGAACTACTTTCGGTGGTGATTTTCAGTTGTTCATGCTAAAATGCCGGACTGAAGTCAAAGTAAGTGAGTTTAAATGCGGAGGGGTAAAGTTTTGTGCTGCGACTGCTATAAGCTATCTGGCTCAAGAACAAGCCCGTCCTTTTGGATCAGTGCTTGATGTCAGTCTCAGATTGAAACTACTGCCTCGTAGTTTCATTTTGGACTGAGTAGAAGCTGATGTTAAGCATTTTGAAAGCATCGTAGTGTTCCATTGTTATTCCAGAGATGGTTTTTAGTGAAATAGCAACCATTATTCACATATGACAGTATGTACCATAGGCACAGTATAGGTGCCTATGGTACCTACACTGTGGTCACCACAGATGGTTAAGTCCATTTGACTGGCCTCTACCAACTCCACCCTTAATTGCCTCTTGTGCTCAGTCTTTCAATTATTTGGTTGTAGACAACCATCACACCAAGCCATGCTAACTTACGGGAGTCAGTCATGGTGTTGCTTGGGTCCCTCAGAACAGGGTCAAAAAGAGATAAATTTTCTGGCTTGTTTTTGTCATCAGTGTGCTTATACCGTTTGCAAAATGAATGTGCTGCAGATGAACTGATGTCGAAGGGGACAGACAGCTTAAAAACATTGTGGACTTGCAGTTATTTTCATGTGCAGTCAATCAAATTAAGTCAGCGTGCTTCCTACAGGTAACCTTAAATCTTCATCTTACTTCAAGGGTAATGTTTTCCACAGACTCAGTGGTTGTAAATGACTGAAAATGTGGCCTCTTGTCCTTCATTCACCTTCATGGAACCACAGGTTTTACTGCATGACTCAGGATATTTTCATTCTCCACCATCTGTCGTTATCAGACTTTCTGAAAGCTTTAGCTCTGTGCCATAACTTCAGTTACATTTCTTATGTTTGCTTTTTGCCTCCAGATATGGAGGGTAATTTGGTATTGGTAGACTTCCAGGCCAGCTAAATGTTAACTTCAGGTACATTTTGAAATGCATTTTTGCACAAAATGACTGGAGATATCGTCTCCAAGCTACCTTGCGTTTCTCTCATGTAAAGCCTTCTTGTGGATTGCTTTGGCTGTCAGCAGATTGCTGCGATCAACCTTGGTTTGTGTAGAAAACACCGATTTGTCTGTAGATATTTGCCATTTATTTTCTGAAATTTCAATAAATAAACTAGAAGAGTGGTGCAACTGCAACCAATACATTTCAAAAGGTGTATTTTTTTTTCTTTTGAAGCCAAGCGGTCTCCATTTCCAGCTTTTCACTGTTTCACTAGCGCTTGATGAGTAAGTTTTCAAACAAGTCAGCATCTCTCATATAAACTGAGCATGACTTCAGCAACCTGCTACTGACCAATGGCAAGGAGGTTTTTGGTGTCATTTTGTATACCTCTTTGCCACCAGTTTCAACTGCCAGCAACCACTCACCAACCAGTTGTAAAATGCACTTTTCCCCAGTGACTGGTGCTTAGCATGGGGTCACTGACCAGTCTTTAGACCTGTGCAAGGGGAACTTAAGCAACTGATTTCACAGCAGCTGTTTTAGCCTGCTGCAACCAATTTGCAATTGGTTGGGGAATATAGATTTTTCACTTGCAACTGGTGGTTGCCACGTGGTTGCTAACCAGTCTCTAGGCCTGTGACTGGAGCCTTACTGCTTCTGAGGAACTACCATGATGCAATGAGCAATTCTTATTCCATTTCCTCTTTACATGCATCTACTGCATGGCATTAACGTCTATCTATTCTCTTGCAATCAGTTGCCGTAAACGACTGCCCCTTACTGGGCGTGGTTATACCAGAGATCTCCTTCCTGTTCCTACTTCTCACCACTCACAAGTGGTTGCTCATAGCAATCGTCTGATCATCGGGGCTCTCTAATATTTTAACGTTTTTACCCTGCATTACAAAATGCCTTGAGGTGCCTACTGTTTTGAATTGGTGATGTATGAATAAAACTGAATTGAACTGAATGCCCTGATTTTTTTGACTTAGGTTCCATAAAATATGAAGTTCAGAGAGTTTCTCTGGCTGCTCTGGGTAGTATCCCACTGCTTCCATGCAGCAGGATACTAATGATTTCTTTGTACAGCACATGGACTCTTGTAGCACCATGGTCCCAAAACTATACAGTGACCTTAACATTGCCTGTATAATGAGAAGCAGTAGGTGTAGGTGACTGAGTATTCAATTTAAGGTTTATAATCCCCTTATTTGCTTTACTGAACAAATGCAGAATTTGACCCTCAGTATTTAATGGAACATATTTTTTCTCAGCCTCAGAGCATTTAAACTCCCAATTATAGATTTATCTTACCATTTTCTTTTGGTTTTAATGCTGTCATAAAATCCTGCTATTCTCTCTGTGGAATCGCAAATTATTCACTGCAATTATCCACTGCTCACTGAGCTGTATAGAGTTTGTTTATTGAGGTGACAGTGTCTCCTGTGTAATTTTATCTCATCTGCATGGATTATCATTTTCTATGTCATTGTTTCTTGTTGCATGTTTTTGATGTGCTCATTTGAATTATTTGGCGTCTTAAGCCCTTAAAATTGAACATAAGCTTTATCTGAATAATTGAATTAACTGTATATTGTGACTTGTGACACAAACCTTGCTGGAGATGATAATAATGATGATGGTAATAAGAAAGAGGATGATATCGATGATGTACTGATGGATGAGGAGAGTGCTTTGCTGAAGTGATGGCGGGGCTGGCAGTGAGGAAGGGTTTCTACCTCAAGTGGTGCAGCCTGTGCCTTGCAGGTATCAATTGCAGTCTGATCCGATGCCGCTGGGATCTGTGGGAGGAGGGATTGTTTAGTTTGTGCCAAGTTACTTCACACTTCTTTGTTTCAGCATGCACTGACCTTGCCGCAGCTTCTAAAACACACTCCACACCTTGTTAGACAACTCTATGGCTTTTCACTGCATTCAAGAGTCACTTCATTATTTGACATCTACAACTTCACTTTGGAGCTCCCCTTTTTTTTCCCTCACACTGCCTCCACATTTCCACAGAATTTCTTTCAACAACCCTACAAGAATGGCTATGAACTTGTTCCTCTCAGTACATCAAGGTGACACAAAACAAGTCCTCCAACTAAAGAATCCTGTAAGTACCATTAGCCATGTGTTGCTACTTCCTAAATTAACCCGTGCAAGCATTCCTGATACAAATTATAGAAAAATGGTGGTGCAAATCCTCATGAGTTTCATGTAGGATCAACTGTATTCATTTATTTGCAATTTGTTCAATTTTAGGCACCAAAACGGTGATGTTACAGTTGAGAAGCGAGCATTCTTTGGGTAAAATACACTGTTTTATAACAAATGCTTAAAATTCTCTACATCAAATTCTGCCCCTATCAAACAAGCTTTGGTTCTCCATTGCAAAGTAGAAATGTCTGACTCTACAACTGTTGAATCTTAGTAAACAATCTCACTGTTTCATTCCGTGGAAATGACAGCAAAATGTTGCTGTTTTTAGGAATTTATTTTCCGACGACTATCCTCCTCTAAGCTCCACGACAAGTAAGTTAACCTGTCAAACTGTCACTTCCTGTGAAAGAGTAAATAAGAACTCACATGAAAGCATCTCCTAATTGCCAAACACATCATCTCTCGCTGAGACACAACCACCAAATAAGCCTTCAATCATTCCAAAAAGTAGGGCATATTTATATTTAGCAAACTGTATATTTGAATAGAGTCAATTTCAATTTGCTAGCCTAGGCAGTGCTTATACTGTAGTCCACACAATGTAATATTGAGCCTTCATTATATTATCAATATTATCTCTGTGAATGTTTTCCTTCCTCACACAAAGAAATGCAGCTTCATTAATGTCTGTGTGACCTAAATGCCTCGGCCTTCACCAGATGTGTTTTACTGGGCCAGCTGCAGGCCAGCTATCTCTCTCTGCCCTCTTTGGCTCGCCGTGGCATCCTCACAGCAGGATGGCGGCTATATTTGCTTTCACCCCACAGCTCACGCCAAACAGTAACAGGGGTAAGCTATACTTTCAAAAGCAAGAGGTTTTTGTGAATTAAAATACACTGCCTCTACTTTCAGCGGACATAGAAGTCCTGGTTGTGTCAAAGTTATTCAACAGCAAATACAGTGCATTTACAAAGAAAAGTGATCAACATATGAGCGAAGTGTTCACTAATAACAGTAACAGTTTTCAAAGGTAAGTCTCTTGTGGTACCTTACAAAAGTATTGCGCAAATTATTTATTCAAAAGAGCGCTGGTGTAATGCACAGATAGTGAGTTATTGCTATTCAAATTTATTAAAGATCCTGATTTTTTTCTCCACCAAAGTTCTTCAGTTGACTACATCTGACAACCTCCTGACAACTTTGGTATGGCAGTTAAAACGTAGAGCTTCAGACACCACTGTTTTCTATATATTTTTTTTAGAGTCTTTGTGCTAAGCTAAGCTAGCTGCCTGCTATAGTAGCTCTACAATAAATAAAAACCCAAAATTATTATACACAGTTTAATAGCTTGCTCCTTTAACACTGAGAGTAGATTGGGACATCTGGATTAACCCTGTCCACTACATTCACATCTTGATGTTGCTAGCTACCGCAGAATATTATTTATATCAGTGGTACCTAACCTTAAAATTTGGGGCTGTGGGGGGAAAAAAAGAAGTTTCTTCACTTCTTTGCAGGTCCTGCACATCGTCACAGGTATTTTGAATTAGCCTGCTTGATTAAATCTCTACTCAGATTGATATTGTGCTATGACACATAACTTGAAGTAGCAATGTGAAACTTTCTACTTGGCGTTTGCTGCCCAGTTTTTTTGTTATACAAACAGCAAATTAAATTGCTAAAGCTGCTTATGAAGGGGGTGGACAGCTTCAGGATTTGGAAGCATTTGTCTGGCTCCTTGTCTTATAATTTATGATGATTACTTCTTTACAGTTCTCCATCCAAAATGAAGACGTAAATAAAATGCAGTCTCCAAAGTTCATCTTAAAAGAACCACTCTGTTCAATCACTTGCGTATAAGTCAGAAAAATCAGCTGAAAGCAAAAAGTACCTGCAGGTCGCGGACCCCGCTGTCTGTGAACTTCAACGTGTAGATCATTGCCTTGCCGCCTACGTAAAGGGTGTCACTCCCTTCCTGGTGGTACATGCTGATATAGTTCTCTGGTTTGTTGAAGTGGAACCTGGAGTCCTCTGAGAGACAAAAGGAATGAGATTACATTGTTGTTTTTATTATGAAAATTATGTGCAGCATGTGGTGCTGATGTTGTGCCAAAAAGTAATTTCGGATGTTTGTGTTTTTTTTTGATCGATAATGTTTTTGCTTATTTGGTAAATAGACTAGTCAGCAGGATTTATGAAGGGCTTATATATAAAATATATATATAAAATAAAGAAATGAATTGTTATTGCATCTACATTGCAATCAATCCAGTCTTTTTGGGCCATTTAAAATATATTTATAGAACTGTGATGTTATACAGTGTGTGTTGCAATTTCTGCAGCCCTCTTGGCTATATTTGTTTTAAAAATACATTTTTAATTCATTTTTGTACATTTATCTGGTTATTTTGTTTACCCAGATAAATAAAGAACATACTTTGCCAAAAGGTGTTTGCGACTTCTTGTGACAAGAATATCTTTTCTGGCTTAAAAGGTATCATATCAAGATATCATTCATTTTTGACATTTGTGTCACAGATTATAGGCCAAAAAAGCCATTAAAACCCTTTAAATACAGGCAACCATGTTTTGGCAAATACCAGAAATCACTTTTTGGCACAATACTGGGCACGACAAACCCGGCCCCTGGCAGACATTTTAGCTGATTTGAACATTGTCCATCTCACAAACATGTCACTCTCTAAACATGAAATCACTAAGATAACACGTAGGTCCTGATGTTCACACTGGATATTTCCCCCCTCATACTATTTTGCAGGGGAAAAAAACAGCAGATCAGCAGTTTCTGAAAAACTCAAACCAGCCCATCTGGCACAAGCAAATTGTACCCCCACTTCCTGTAATTTCTCCCAGGTTTGCTGACCTCTCCTCCAGCCTGAACTTTTATAAGGCTGATTCTTGTCCTCTTGGATTTTTGTACTGTTTTTGAGACTTGACTTTTTTTCCTTTGCTTGCCCCTTATCTGCTCTGTTCATCTTGATGAAATATAAAGATTTTTGTTTTGGACCTTGTCCCTTATGTGTGTCTTACCCTTTAAGCTGTAAAAAATACAAAATAATTAGGAATACAAAGGAGAAAGAGGGATACATAGATTTTTCAAATCATACTTTGAAATCAATCATAAAAATGAAAACTTTAGTTTTTTGGTGCTGTTGTAAGGTCAAAAACAATAACAAAAGGCCAGTGCATGAAAGCAAAATTGGGTTTTGGGAAGTTATTAGAGCTGATCCAGATTTAGCCAGCCTAAACTTGTATTTTTTTTAATCTAAATCTGATCTGACCTCAGTAGGAAGTAGTTTGAGAAGTACTGACTTTGAATTGATTTCATTTACCAAAGCACTTGATCCAGCACTACCACCCTTTGTGGTTTTACACTAAAGGGAAAGTCATCCTGGGTGTTGGAGGAAAAGGGCATCTGGTGGAAACACGAAAATCTCTAGAATAATCATGTTGGCAAATCCTATCACAGATTGCTGGTTGAATCAAAAGTACATTTGGGCATCTCTGAATCACCCGATCCAATCAGACTCACACTAACCTACACTGCAGCTGTGCCTGCTTTTAGAAATAGATTAAAATCCCACCTCCTAGTTAAAAGATGAAGTTACAGAAAGAAAATGAACCAAATGATCTCCAGGAGTTCTTAAGTCTGTCTTAATATATGGTAATGAATGTCTGATAATAAATAATATGTAACTAAAATATCACTTTATATACCCTTTAATAGTACAACCATCCTTTTTAAAAAAGAAATTTGTTTAGTTTCTGCTCCAGGGATACGTTTCCTCATTTAATTTTCTTAAATAGACACTTGAGTAAAACTCCTGACAGCTTTAAAACGAGCGTGTCTCAGTGAGGCTTCTCTAGATGAGATGTTCTTTGCTTTTCGAGGTAAAGAAGACATGTAGATTAATAGCAAAACCAGGATGAAGTAGTGGTGAGCAGTAGCAATACAGGTTGCTGGCAAGTTTCTATGGAAACAGTGGCCGCTTTTATTAGCTGTTTGATCTATTTGATGAAGCTTGTACTTGACAAGGAAGTGAGAAATATACAGTACAAAGAAGAGGCCTACACAGAAACTAGAGTATAGTTTCAAAGTGTGACGGTCTTGAGGCAGACATGAGAGTGTGCGCTGTAGATTTGAAAGCACACCAACAGATTTGTATAAATATTTGTTTTGGCACTCAACAGAAGCAAAATGCCTTCCCAAGGTTGTGCTAATTCAGCCTGTTTTCAAAGGCAGAAAAAGGGTTCATCTTTTGTTACACTAACTTGGATCAAATTAAAAGATAATCAGAAAGAGAAATGAAAGGTGTTCACCCATGTACTGCCTCACCACTAGCTACTAAGGCTTTAAAACGTACTCCAAAAATGGTAAGCATATTCGAGATTGGCCGATTTAAGTAAAAGCTGTAGAAAATGTGTGTTGATAAATGGTTTGCTATTAAACCACCGGTGTAATTACATTAGCCTGATTTTACAGACAATTAAGCTTAACAAGATTGCTTGCTGGATTAGATAAAGGTAACTATGCATTAAAGGAGATTTCTTTATGCATTTATTCTTTCACTCATTTAAATTTAAAGGCTTAAAAATGGCATTATTATGGACATGGCTGCTTTGACTGACAGGTGAGTGCTGACACAGATAGCTGGCGTCTACTGTGGGCTTTGTGTCAGCTAAGAGGAGTCACGGAGCTGCGCCTCTCAAGCATGTTTGTTCTGCTTATTTTGGAGCTTTTGATGCAGCTACCAGTCAAGGAGACTACATGTAATTGTATTTAAAGCCCATCTAAGAATGAAATTCAAGTATTAATTTAGTAAAAA
>VUQK01020008.1:55040-76241 GCA_015106715.1 Bujurquina vittata
AAAAAAAAAAAAAGCTCCGAAGATGAGATTTTAAAATCTGAGTCCAAAAACCTATACACAGTCTTTTGCAATATCACTGCGATGAATGCAGATATGGCAGGAGCATGCCAACAAAGGTCGAGGAAAAAAAATGCTTAACAGTAAACATGGATTAAAACTCATGTTTGATCATTTTTTTATGATAAATGCCCATTCAAATCTTTGAAAAGGGATATTGTGGCACAAAAAAGATTTGCAAACATGACCACAAAACTGTTTATGATGGAGGTGCCTTTAAAATGTATATGAATGGAGCCTCCTCCCTCACCAATCCTTTATTAGAAAACATATTTGACTCAGAGACGCTCCGGCCTGCTTCACAAGCAAAAGCACGCTGCAAGAACAGAATGTGCATTAACAGCATCTTTTTCCATGTCTTAACACAATTTTTCAAAGGGCCAGACACATCTGCAATGTCACAGTCTGGCTGTGATCTGAGCTCCTAAATGTTCTCTGCTGTTGTGCGTAAGTGTGTGTCTTTCCTTTTCTTTTCTCAGACACTTAATCATTGCTACTGGTTGGAAATTGTGAATTTTCAAAAGGTCAGCTTTTCAGGAACTAAGAAAAACAACCGTGTTTCTGAGCTTGTTCCTTGAAAAAAGGCTTCATTAAAATCAATGGTTGAAGAGTTAACTTCCCCTCAGAGGAGCACGTATTCCTTGAAATTAAAGCACTTTCAAGTTCCTGAGTCACTTTTAAAGAAACAAAATCCTATTTGCACTAAAAATGTGCACATTAACGAACGGTGGAAAACAGCTGTTGTTCTGGGGACTCGTCTCAACAAAGTAAGTGATCTAGAAGCCGTTTGAAGCTTTTCTGTTTGGCATTAGCAAATCATATGACTGTTTTTGTTTACTTATCTATAATATTTTACTTCAAAGTTGTTTTTAAAGTGGTCCTCAAAGTCTCCAATTATTAACATGACAAGAAAATATCTGCGAGACTCAGAGTTCAAAAGTCTTTTGTATTGATTTGTTCAGGTCTCCAACTGAGAGAAAAGGTCAACACAAAAGATGGCTGAACTTCAGGAAAATGTTCTGATATTTAGGAGGATGCTGTACATGTCATTTGAGGGGAGCTGCTTTTCTTTCTCTCAGGAAGTTTCTGTAAATTATTTTGTGCTCACCCTCGGTTGTTGCCGACTCCTTCACGGTCCCTGTTTGCCAAAAATGTGCACAAATACTTATGGTTTCTCTATTATTCACATTAAAGCTGCACTACACATTATTTTACATGAATACATGTCTCAAATGCCTATTTGTAAAGTGCACTCAAGACGACCTAGTAAAGTTCAAACTGAACATCATAATGGGAAAGAAAAGTGATGTAAGGGATATTGAACATGGCTTTGCTGGTTGTGCCAGATGGGCTGGTCTGAGTGTTTCAGAAACTGCTGATGTACTGGGATTTTCCCACAAAATCATCTCTAAGGTTTACCAAGAAAGGTCCAAAAAAAAGAAAAATGTCCAGTGAGCGGACGTTCTCTGGGCAAAAATGCCTTGTTGAAATGAGAAAAGAATGTTCAGAATGCTTTGAGCTAAAAGTAAGGCAACAGGAAGTTAAATTACCACCCATTACAACCAAGGTATGGAGAAGAGCATCGCTGAATGCACAACATGGCAAACGTAGAAGCAGATGGGTTACAGCAGCAGAAGTCAACAGCAGATATCACGCTTGTTAGATACTGTAAGAATAGGAAACTGAAGCTGCAAATTGAAGAGGTTAAACAAAAACTGGGAAAATGTTGCCATGTATGATGAGTCTCAATTTCTGGTCCTACATTCGAGTGGTAGGGTCTGTCATGATGCACGGAATTAGGACCCAAATGCAGGAAACAGGAATGATACAAAATCCACAAGGCAATACGCAATCCAGAGTACAGGAAATACACAAGGACCGGTTATCAGATGTTAAGACAAAGACTGAGGGGAAGACACCAGTATATGTATACAATAAGGCAATTAGAGGTGAACACAGCTGGCCTATGAGACACAGGTGATAATAATCATAATTATGAGACATGAAGGGAAATAAAGACAAACAAAAGACACTAGAGACGAGTAACTTCCAAAATAAAACAGAAAGTGAGAACCGTGACTAAGCGGGGATCCATGAATGAACTTCACATAGATGACACAACAGCACGGGACAAGAAACACTGAGGAAAAAACTAAATGCTAATAAAAACTGGAACTAGGAACTGACTGACTGAAAAGACCAAGGAAATACAAAAAGATGAAAACACAAACAACAAGCAAACTAAGACTCAGAGAAAATATTTAATAAGAAGCTGAACTTGCAAAGTATATAAACTCAGAACACTGGGTCAACCATCCAGGACCACAACAGGGTCAGAATCTGGCATTAACAACATGAAAGCATGCATCCACACTTCCTTATATCAACAGTTCAGACAGGTGGTCGTGTTGTAATGGTGTGGAGGATATTTTCTTAGCACACCTCGAGGTCCTTTTTATCAATTTTGCATAATTTAAACATGATAGACTGCGATTTGTTTCAACTCTTCAATTTCCTTCAGCTCTGTGGTGATTTTTTAAAAATAATTTTCAACCATCTCATTTGGTTTTCTGGTCTTTAATTTTAGGGCTCTAGCTCTGTCCTTCATTATTCCGTTTCTAGCAGCAGCAGAGAGCCATTTCACAGCAAAAAATAAACAGAAAAACACTAATAACCCCTCTGCTATACCAGCATACCACTACCTGCTGAATGCCATAAATCACACTGACCAAATAAGGCAATACCTGCTGAACATAACTGAGCATTTAGCTGCTCAAGATTGATTGGAACCTGTTGGGAATTATTGTTAAAAACCGGGCTACATATAGAGTAAATCCTGAATTTAGATGCATCAGCTGGACAGAAAAAAAAATGAGTAACAACTGATTTTTCACACATCGGGCATATGAACATCTTAAGGCATAGCAGTGGGAAAAACACAATTTATACTGACTCAAATAATGAATTATTAGTGATTTGATTCTTTAGTGTCCCTTTCTAGTTCACACAACAAAAGAGAGCAATGGCGCATATGCTGATAGGATCAATTTGATGACTAAAGAGGTGTTTCTTTTGCATGCTGTTGTGTATGGGGCAGTTGCATTGCAATGATTTATACTGAGACATGTGTAGTAACCACTGTGAAGGTAAAAAAAATTTGTAACTGTATCCTAATTTGAGAGGAAGGCAGTCAGTTTTTAATGACAGCCTGATGCCCTTAGCTTGAATGCACTGACTATAGAAATAGACTTAGACAAAGATGTAGGCTATGCCAAAAGAATGCAAAGCAATTTGAGCCCGGGCGCCTACAGTGTCGTCATCAAAAACAGCAGGTTCCATCTTAAACCTTCTATTTTAACCTAAAATTTAAAAAAAGGAAAGAAAACAATAGTTGTAACCTTCAAACCATTCCTTGAAGGTACGAGAACCAGCCAAATGTCCTCATTTGGCAAAAGCGTACAAAACGAGGCCATTTTAACCATTAGGGCACCCCCGGAACTGTCCGAGGTGCTGAAGCTCCAGACTGCGGTTTTGATAGATTTCCTCTGACAGTTTTCCATATGTGGCTGTGTCTGTGTGTCCTAAGGACATGCACTCTGAAATTGCGTAATAACAATGAATTTGATTGAAATGTCACGCACGTCTAGTGCCGTCATCTTGTGCGTTTTGTACATCCGCGGGGAGGGTTACAACAATGCCTTGACACACAGCAGCCATCTCTATTGATTGCTGAATATATTAGAGGACTGTGTGAGGTGTAAAAAGGCGTGAGTGGAATAGATAACTAGGAGGCGGGTTGGAATTTTCCATTCATTGCTCTGCGCTCCCCTTCTCCCTTCCTTTCTGTACATGTGTACATGTACAGCATATATTTATTTATTCTGACCGGTACATTAAAGCAGTTCTCTTTTCCCACTGAAGAGGACTCTTCCTCTGCAGTGGGAAGCAGCTGCCGTGTCCCGCATTGCAGCTCCGCAAGGACGCGAGAGGCACAGTGATTGTGCCAACCTCCAAAGACTCATATTTCACAGTAATGATGTTTTTCGGCAGGCGGGTGTTTAAAGGGTACAGCTTCGAGGTGCGTTAGGGGGGAAAGGCGCCATGTCCCCGCTCTTGGCAGAAGAAATGTTCCTTTTAAGCACTTCTGGTTTCATTCCCCTCTGTGCCCCTGGAAGATGTGACGATATGGGGGGGCAGCCGCTATAATTCGAATCTATGCAAACTAGACACGAACACACCGTCAACTCGAAGTGCTCTAAGATAAAACGGAACACACAAGTTGGCAAAAAGACTGACAAAAAGACACGAGTTGCACAAATTAGATCCAATTTAGACAGATTGGAAATGCGACTGTGGACTCAGAGAAATATGGAAACGTTATGGTAACAAAGAAACAGAATTCAGGAGGCCCACTATTGTTGAAACTGAAATGTTATAGCCCGGGGGCATGTGAGCAGGGCCTGAACGGTCGAGCGCGTAATTTATTAGCTTGGTCGTCTGGAGGGTGGGGGTGGAGGTGGGGGGTGTTTTCAGAGATTGAGCCAAAGGCGGCTCTGTCTTTATTGGCTTCATGTATGCAGCTTTTGCAATTAAAGGACAGCAAGAGCTAATGAGAAGTAGTGGAAGAAGAAGAAGAAAAAAAACAACTGAGCGCATGACATAACTGTTCATCCATCCACTCATCCGTCCATCCCTCCATCAGTTTAACCATTCATTCATTTCCGTACATAAAACAAGAACACAAAGCATTCTTGACTCCTAAAACCAACTGGCTGAATAACAGAACACCACAATATCTGGAGACTACGGCAGCTTCTTACCGTGCACAACAAATTTCAGCCGAGGTGACTTTCCGACGACAACGGTGGCGAAAAGCGACAGCAGAATGAAAGAATTCATCTTTCCCGTGTCCCTGTGGCGTGAAGTCGGTTATAAAATTAACTAACCCACACGAAGCGCTCCTCCAAATCCTTCCTTGCAGCCGCCTGCCCCCCCGATATGCCACGTCCCAGAGCCCTGCAAAAGACTGCTGGTTCCGGTCCTGTCTTGTCCGTCTGTTTAGCCGGCAATTCAGTTTGGTAAAGTCGAGGTATCAAGCTCCACCTCAGAAACAAAAGGCGAAGGGGGGAGCGCAGCCTTTCAGCAGGGGCGCTGAAATGAAAAGTGGGACTGCAAAAATGAGCACAGCTTTACAGCTGTGTAAGCATTACACATCATACCTGTTGCTTATAAAGATGATTTTCACTGATATTTTCAATCGTACATTGTACCTCTTGAAAGTATGATACACATTTTTCTTATAGCTCTTAAAATGATGTAATGCAGTTGAAAATATGGCAAACTAAAGGAGTTTACATATTCTTATGTACAGTACAAGCAACCTGATTTTACTTTTACACAAGGAAATTAAACTCTGTTTTGCACCTTTGGGCCTTTCAACGTGGTACTTTTAAAAGCCCTCGCACCATCAACCAGATATTTCAGCAACTCCATCACTGTAATGTCTGATCAATAT
This sequence comes from Bujurquina vittata, assembly GCA_015106715.1. Classification (NCBI taxonomy): domain Eukaryota; kingdom Metazoa; phylum Chordata; class Actinopteri; order Cichliformes; family Cichlidae; genus Bujurquina; species Bujurquina vittata. The sequence goes on from VUQK01020008.1 coordinate 60,613, forward strand.
GTCACTATAAAGTGCCTGAGTGCCTGAATAGGAAATCTGCTCTGCTGCGCTTGCATTTGTGAAGTTAACTGAGTCAAATTTGAAAAACTGAACCACTCTAAATGGTGAATGCATCTTAGTGAAGGCAACTAAACAGATGCTTCAATTCTCATGAAATTGCTCTCTGTAGGCACCATCCAAACCTTCATCTAGGCTTCTATGTGACATTTCTATGAGCAGTGAGCTCCTTGGGGGGAAATCAGCAGGATAACACACGAATGAGAGGCATTCCTCTGTTTGCCTCATTGAGGAAGCACTACATGAGGCACACAGGTGGATCCTTGGAAGAAACAAGCCTCTGAAATCCCACCCACTAGGGGGGCAAGTTTCCATTTTTAACGTCTTTCCAAAGCTTTTACTGTCTCCTGGTGTTACCCCTTATAATCAAGACCTTTGAGCTCAGTCAGAAAAGTGGAACCCCGCTTACTAATGTAAAAGAACACGACACACTCATTCAGAGTTGGTGGTTTGTTTGTTTTTTCATTGAATTTACGCACGTCTCACATCAATCATAAATGTATACAGTACAAGCTGTAAAAGCGATGCTGTTCCTTTGAATCATCTTAAAATGTTGCTGGTTGGGGGTTGTGTTTTTGTTTTGTTTTGTAGTTTTATGTTTTTATTTGTGGTTAGTTTGAACATGGAAGATCATGAAGATTTCAGATACGCTGCACAGCAATGATACACAACTTAAAGGCAGTGGGGCCACATTAGTTCTGCGACAGGACAGAAGCTTACCATCCTGTGGCAGTATATTTGATCTTCCACATCTATGCTTTTATCATCATTTTTCTTATTATTCCCTTTCTTGCCTCTGCCGAGGATGTTATGTGATTGTTATATTTAGTTTGTTTGTAGGTTTGCTCAAAGAGTTAAAAATAAATTTGCATGATTTTTTTTTTTTTTTTTGTTAAACCAGAGGTAGGGCTTGGTCCAAGCTCAAGGTGATTAATTTCTGGAACTGAGCCAGATCTTGCTCCTGATCCAGGGATTCTTGGAAGAACACCGTGAGAAAGGACAAAATTGGACATTTAGTGCCACATCTTCACAAGTACATATAATTTATTAAATAAAATTTGGGACGCCTCATGCTGGACTGAAAATGTCACAAACCGAGACTCAATTAATGTATTACATGGAGGGAATTTTCATCCTTGGCTGAGATATGCAGTACTCCAACCTCCCTTTGGTGCCAGTGATGTGCTCCATCTGATCTAGAGTTAACTAACTGTTGGATTACTTCAGTCACGGCAGTAATTTTATTGGTTTTTCCACTCTTTCTACGTGCATTATCTACTGGGTAAAGAGCAGTTTAACACTGTTTCAACTGTAATCAAGCCCCCTTTGCGTTTGTTAAACAAATGACTTCACTTAACAATGAAGTCATTCATGTTCTCGTTTATTTGGGTGTCAAATTTTCAACCTCTAGATGGCGGCAAAGCCAGTGTTTTCAGTCTTTCTTTCATCACTTCAAATTAATTACTGCAACAAGGATATTCTGTTTTAAGATCACTCGGAGCGCCTTTGCTTCGGTTTACAGGTTACAGTTCACCGAAGAAAGAGAAACATGACATTTAATGATAATGTCTTAACCTGTAACAGTTATTATGATTCATTTTCCTGCTTGTTTAAATTTCTCTATAGCTGGACAGGAGGTAAGTCTAGAAGTGTTGCAGTACAACAATGCATGAAGCAACCAATTAACCAATTTTATCAATACAGTGGGTAAAACACCACCTTGTTAATCACTTGTTTACATCGTATTAGACGTTAAATTTAAACATATCAAAACATGTTTTGAAAATCTTGAAGTTTCATGCAAATTAATATTAAAGTAGTAAGCAGCTTCTGTGAGTATACATCTGCCTATGTGTCCCTATGCAGCTATAGGAAGGCACCTGCTTCTATCCAGCTAAAGAGTACAAGATGATTATTTTGGGCACAGATTTAGTTACAAAACACTTAAAGATTACTGAGGCAAAAAGATAAACATTAAGCTGCTTGTTCCATCTACAATAGGAGTGACTGCAGAATAACACTGGAAATGTGCAACATTGAATGCTTTACTTTCATTTTTGTGTGGTTATTTCACATCACAGTAATGAAGAGATGTAAAATTAAATGTTACAGTATTACTGATAGCATTGGTCATTACTTCCTTAAGCAGATGAGATCAAATTCCTGCACATTACAGCACAGTAATGCCAGTCAGTCCAATGTGGTGAGAAATCTGAAATATTGAATGGATTGTAAAAAGATTTGGTACAAATCTTGAAGCCCTATAGAGGATTAGGCCTAAAAGCTTTGGTGATTCCCTCACTTCACCGTATTTCCGTAGTGCCACCAACATTTTCCAACTGTGTTGCGACAGACACGGGACCAAACAGGACACAAAGTTTATTGTTATTATTATTTTAAGTTTTTACCCACCTGAGAGATCAGCGAACAGAGAGAGGAATAGCAATAGCTGGCATTTATTAAAAAAAACACCAATAAAGGACTGACTGTGCCTAACTTCCTGCCTGCTGACCAATCAACATTTCAACACATAATTTTCTTTCTATGTGTATATGAATAAATGCCATTAATGTGTGTGGAGCGTCTAAAGACTGAGTTTGTCAGTACATATCAACATATTTCATTTATTTTCTGTAGAGATTGCCAATCTTGCAGTAAAATATGCGCTTGTCGTAACTGCTGAAATTTGTCATGCTAGTTTTTTTCTTCTAGTATGTAATCATCAAGACGGCATCAAAGTGTCTGATCGTATTAGAGAATCCACTGGCTGCTGTCTTTAACACAGAATATTTTTCAGTGGGAAAATGTCACGTCCACTTTAGTCACAGTAATGGAACCAGAGAGGTCTTTTCTCTTCTTTCTCTCTCTCCTTTTTTTAAGGGCCTCTTATCTGAAGGGCTGCAGAGACCACTTATGTCCACACTAGGACAATTCAAACTGAGTCAAAACTGATAAAACAAGAACGACAAAATTGTAGCAGTTAAGGCTACAAGACAGCGTTAAATCAACGCCGGCTCCAACAAAACACCACGATAAATTTGTTTTCTAATGAATGGACCTTGACTTTTCTCTCTTTGAAGATAAAAATAAAAATAATGGTAATGAAAGGGAGAATGAAACCAGCTTTCTGCTTTGACCCTCTTGCTGTTAGTTGCTTGTAGTTTAGGTGGTCTAGGTGATAAGTATATTCCCATGTGATTAAGGATAACAGTGCCAACTAAATGCCAACAACATAAATTTAAAATGCACCTCATGCTGTAAAGAAATGCTCCCATCTTCATATTAAAAATAGAGGAGTCTGAAACAAACTATGGGTAGAGACCATGATGTTCTCAGTGGTGTGAGCATGCCAGTCATGGGGGAAGTGTCTTATAAACACCACTTTAATCTGCCTTTTTGGCTTTCTGTCCAATAGGAGCACATAGTTGAATTAAAATAGATGATAGGCCAAGCTGGGCTGGAGGATAGCACCCGCCAGACAGACCTATATAACAGATTGAGACATGCAGAGGTAATCCAAAAGGGTTTAAATCTCTGCTCATACACGTGATTATCATTTTTTTTCCTCCATTTTTCTGGGTTATTCTGGGCAACTGCATTAGACAAACAAAATTATTTTCTGTTCAGTGAATTCACTGCAAGTCTCTGAAGTGTATTAAGGTGAAATGAGGGTTTATTAGTTAACATTTATCTCACACTCTGGGGCAATATTGTGTTTTGACCAGAGTCAGCATTAAAAGGTATCTATGCAGGTAAGGAGGAAAGAACATGCCAGTAAATATCTAACTAAAGACATTCTTCTGCACACATAATCCTTCGACTTCACAGAAAGGAAAAAGACAAATGTACATCTGTGTGGCCGAGTGCCAGCTGTAGCTTTGTTGTCTTACAAAGAGGCAGCAAGGCCACTTTTTGTATCAAGCTGAAACACACATTCCTCGCAACACACTTACAACACACAGATTAAGTGCTTTGGTTATGCAAGATAATGTGCTGGCACGTTTTCCAACGACAGAATAACTTCAGGTGAAGATCTGCTTGTAGATTATTTTTAGGATGATCATTTTTTTTTCTCTCCAACATTTCAAATTATTTCACAGGAAACAGTTTGAGTCATTGTATATAGATACACACACACCAGAATTAAATGTAGGCTTTTAATGACATGTCAATGAAAAGTCATTTTTACAAGATATCAAATAACAGACAAACGTGTGGATGATGCATCACTTAGGCCTACGTCCTTCTTACATGGCATAATAAAGCATTGCTTTGTGCGTAGTGCATCTACAATGTTCAGTTTACACACATCAAGAGTGCGGTATTTGAGTGACACTAATCCTCAGAACGAGATAAAAATGAATAGCACACACCAACGCCCTTGACCTAAATATTTACAAGATGAAAATGATCAGGTGAGCATTCTCTCTGTCATTGTGAGAATGTTACTGAGGCACATATTTTTTAGTATGTGTGCATGTGTGTGTTTGTGTGTGTGTGTTTGTGTGTGTGTGTGTTTGTTTAGGGGGGTGGGCTACAAAAGAAATAATAAAAAAGCATTTGTTTATTTATATAAAAAAGTCAAATCGTTGCAACTTTTGATAGAACAAAGATTCATCAAATGCAATCACATGCTAAATAAATATGTAACAAAAAAAGAGACGGACCTGAAAAAAATCGTGCGGTTTGAAAAGGGAAATGATACATTCCTATGTACAGTAGGGATAGCTATCAGTCCCAATGCAGCAACCTTGAAACAGTCTAAAAAGTTCTAATGTCCAAAATGTAACCGTTTAATTAAGAACAAGGAATTACTTGGCTACTCTATTCCTATAATTTATTGCATGTATCAAAAGCTTTATAGTTATGTGTGTACGTGTTAAAGTCTTGCAACCGTTAACAGTTTTTGACCTCCGTGGTTAAGCAGAAATCGCCACCTGAGGTTCAAAGGGGACGATGCTTGCTTGGCTTGAATTGTATTGGCAAAAGAAAACAAAAGTTAGCACATCAGTACAATATGGATGATTAAACAAGCACCTGGTACTTTTTTAAATATGATAGCTGTGAAATTCTATCTGTGTTCACATGTCACTACATAAATCTATAAAATTCACAACCGCTTAGTAAATACATGCTCCAAAAAATGAAAGAAGGATTTCCTTTTTCCAAGTAGAAGCCTTTAAAAATAAATGCACGGCAACCAGGAGAAAGCTCCGCCTACAATCTGTTAACATTATCCTATCCCTGGATCATAAGATATTCATTAGTTGGATAACACAGCCAAAGTGGATGCTGAGATGTAACTTTCAGGTCTAAAATTAGAAGAGGACTGGCACAAGTGCATCACACTGGCTCTCATTTGCTTTCTTAGGGGGTGTCTAAATAGCAGTCTTGGCTTTTGAGTGTCTCAGTGAAAGTCTGTAGTAGTACAGAAGAACTCAAATTCTTTGTGAACACCCCTTTTAACTATAAATCAGCTTTAAATAAGTTTCATGGTAAACCTGCCGCCATCGCCTGAATCCCCTCCTCCTCCACCCATAGAAGATCGAGGAACAAAGTCAATAGTTGCTGTATGCTTAATTTGACCTTTGCTCTGGCTCCAGAAAAACATGAAGACAAAACAGATGGCAACTGAGCTAAGGAAAGACAGGAAGCCCATGGTGGTTGCAATGATCAGTGTCTTTGCATCAAATGGGTAGGGCTTGGCCATTTGTGCTGAGGAGTTTGCTGCCTGGGTGTTTGAAGGTTCTACCCAGCCCTCCTCAGTGAAGAAAGAGATGGTTCGGTTGCGCAGGAGCCCCTTCACGTACAACTTGACACTCAGACTGTCATTGCCAGCTGCATTACTTGCCAGGCACTGGTACGTGCCACTGTCCTGAACCTGGGCAAAACGCACTTCTAGAGTGCCATTTGGTAAAACCCTGATTCTTCCTGTTGGAGAAATCACATTTTTTTGAGCTGAGATCCAGGTGATAGACGGTGATGGATCCCCATCAGCCTTGCAGGAAAAGAGAACTGTAGTGCCCTCCTCTACTGTTGCATTCTGTGGCCCGTGGTCCATGATGTGAGGAGAGTGGCACTTAAAAACGCTTGGAAGTTCCTTCTCTAAGAAGTCTTTGAATTCACGCTGTCTTACTGGATCAGGAGAGGAGCAAGTGGGCTGATGTCCATCAAAGTTCAAGCGCACTCTGCGACGAAACACCCAGAGAAGCCGGCAGTCACATGCTAGGGGATTCCCATCTAACCGCAGCACTTGAAGGTTCCCAACAGAGTGGAAGGCGCTCTCCTCCAAAGTAGTGAGCTGATTGGATGTTACATTAAGCATACGAAAATAGGACAGTCCCCTGAAGGCTCCTGGCTCTATTCGTAGTAGGCTGCCCCCTGCTAGGTGTAACTCCTGAAGTCTCAGGAGGTCCCCAAGCAGGTTACCTTGGATAACAGTGATGGGGTTGTAGGACAGGTCCAAGTAGCGCAGGTACACTAGGTGACGAAGTGCTGAGTAAGGAACTGCACTTAGGTTACAGCTACTGATGACAAGTGAGGTCAAATTCAGACCAATTAGGCTGTTGCCAGCGATAGTGTCCAGTGCTGGCCAGTTTGTGATCAGGAGGCTGCGCAGGTGGTGGAGCTTTCTGAAAGCATTGTTGGGCAATGTAGAAATGGTGAGGCGTAGCATACGTAGATGTGTCAGGCTCTGGAGCTGGGACAACGCCTCAGTGGGAATGGAGGTCAGGTTGCTGCGGTCCAAGTTGAGCTCCTGTAGGTTCTGCAGACCAAAGAAAGCCCGCTGGGAAATGAAGACCAAGTCATTCTCCCCAGCTTCCAGTGTCTGCAGATTTATCATTTCTTTAAAGGTATAGTCCAGGAAGACCAATATCTCATTTTGGCTCAAATCCAGAAAACGCAGACTGGACAGGCCGGAAAACACCCCAACCGGGATGATCTTGAGACGGTTATTCTTAATCCGAAGTGTCCTGAGATTCTGTAGGCCCAGGAAAGCCTCTACCTCAATCATGGAGATTATATTATCACTGAGGTCCAACTCTTGAAGTTTTGCAAGGCCAGAGAATTGGCGGCGTCCCACAGTCTTAATCCTGTTGCGGGATAAATCCAACCGTCTGGCATCACTGGAAAAGGCCTCGGGCACCGAATTTAAATGTTTTCCGGAGCAGATCACTTCTTTGGCCTCAGATCGGCACAGACAGCGTGGAGTACAGCCTCCTGCAGATACACCCAGTCCAAACTGGAGCAGGATGCTCCACGCCCCCCATCGGACGACTGACTCCACAAACATCTTACGCCCTGCCTGAAAAGAGAAGCAGATCATTTATTCTTTTTTTTTTTTAACATTTAACAAGATGCTTTTTCTTTACAAAAGCTTTATGTTGCTAAGAAGTACAATGGAAATGTAGACCTATTTGCACTGAACTTACTACTCTGTAAAAGTATGCATTTTTATCGACACATACCGTTTCAGTCTTGAAGTGCAGATTTTCATAACCAGTGGCAGTCAAGTTGGAGTCAAGCCCACTGATGGTTTTCTGTCGTTAACGTGCCATTTCCTGTTGCCTGAAAAGGAAAAAAACAAACAAACAAAAAAAGAGTTTTGACTAAGTGAAAAAAATGATAGCGCTTAATCCAACCTCCCAAAACATAACTGCTCTTCAGTTTCCAAGCTAACTCCACAACAACAGTAACGCTGAGTAAGAGTTTCAGCTTTTATTAGATGTAAGACCTGTTAAGCCCATCCATCTAATCAGCTTAGGGTTCCTTCTGATTTAAAACCACAACAAACCAAATGGATTGCAAACCACCGCAAACACAACTTTCTCAGAAGGCAGCCCAGTCCTGGGAGTTAAATGATTCATTTTGTAGCATCTGGCAACAGAAAAGTGGCTGAGGCCCCAAGGTGCATCTTAAATGAGAGGAAGAGGAACTATTTGACCAGCGGACTGAACCAAACAGCACCAAAGAAAAACAAAGTCAAGATAATTTAATGGTAATGTGATTTTGAGTCCTGACAACAACCATTTCTCATGATTCATTTTGGTTGTGCCTTGCTGCATTGGTACAGCAATTTTACATAAGGAAGAGAACAAAAGAATGTGCCTATGTTTACAGCCAGTCTGTTAGAGGTATTAAATCCACCATGACCTGTGCATAAATATCTTTTTGAAATGAGGAAAAAACTCTAAAATTATACACTAGTTTCATACAAATGTTCAGAATAAATGATAACACACTGCAGCCACCCTTTGTGGCACAAATTATGTAGGGAGGACACTTGGTAACTATTTGAATTTTATATATACAGTAGAGGCTAAAACAAATATTCCAATATAAACAGCAAACTTACTGAGTGATAAGTAAAAGCAACATCAAAACTTTAGCGATCGGAGTCAAATAAGAGCTCACTGTGTGCGAAATGCTGCAAAGCAGGAAATCATCTACAATAATGGAACTGTCTGGCTTGCCAGTTGGATAAAAAAAAAAGTGCTGAGATAGAATGTAATTTAAATTATGCAGCCCCAACAACAACTGCCACCAAGTCCTGCTACAGTACGACGAACAAATCTTACCTAACAAAGGTTAAAAGAAACAACTCTAGTTCTTAACATGACATAGTTTCCCACAGCTGCGCGAGAACCTCAAAGCTTCAAATATAAACTGCATTCATACAGAATATTTCCTTTCATAACACAGATGCAATACAAAAATCTCCAAAATACCAAAGCCAAACTATATCTGACCTGCAGCAGCTGCAGCTTACTCTTCACCATCAAACAGTTTCCAGCGTGTGGACCCACCCTCACTGCAGCCTCTCCTCTGAGTGACTGCGTTGCCAACAGTCCCAGAGCTCTACAGTCTTTGTCTCATCCTTGTTCTTCATGCAAACAGCTCTTATACTGGCAGGCTGGGAGCGCTGACTCACAACTCAACACTTGTGCTTTTAGACTCACAGGACTCCTTTTAGACCAATATATTAGAGTGCAGACACGCAAGAGAGGCACCAATGACTGTTGGATTTCAGCCAGTCATAGTTGGTCATTCACCATTTCTTTTTATTTACTGACCACATCTAAAGTAAAATCATATTCATTTCCAATGTTTGTGAATTAGCTTTTGTTTGTTTGTCCAAGTAAGTTCTTTATTTTATGTAATACATCTGCTCTTAAATCTCAAGCATTTCTAATGCAATAACTCGGACGCTCTTCAAAGAACTCTATTTTGAATACATATGTAACATGGTATGAATTTTATTTTCCCATGATAATCTTACTCTTTGATTCTTGAAGTGTAAAAAACAGTAACATGTAAAGAAATGGAACATAAGCAGCAAATTTAGGCTTTTAAGAAACAATATTAGTCTCCTTTGTCCACTGGTGGGGTTCACAAGTTAAATATGCTGACCCCCTCCCCTGAGCTAGGTTGTGAGAGACAGGGACTGGCAGCTGTGAGATATCTCAGGCCTGTACCCTGTCAGTTGCTGAGACCCTTACAGCCAATCAGCAATTGGTTTCACACCTCCCCTCATGAAGCTACAGCCCAGCCAAGGGTCACGACCCCAGAGTGACGGCCGGGACCGACCCATCCATCGAGTTAGAAAGTGAGAGAGTAAATGTATTTGTAATTTCTCGCCCTGTGTGGATTGTGGTCACATGAGTGTCATGTTACAGTGTTAATTGTTCTATTTTCTGTCATACTGAGACACTTGTCTTCATTAACGATACAGTTTCAAATTAGAATGGACAAAAAGCTGTCACTGCAGTTGGCACAAACTGAGAACTTCAGCTTCGCAAATGAAAAAATCCCTCGTGTTTTAAGCTATTAGATATTATATCTCCCTGCATCTTTAGTTATGTCAACATACACACACACCCTGATCTTCTCTGTGAACTGGCAATAATTAGACGCAATTGCTGAGACATCACTGTAATTGCCTGTGGCATAATTGGCATTGGTTTAAAACACTAAGCTGTAATTTTACTGAAAATTGCTATATCTACATTTCAAAATGAACAAATTTACAAAATGAAAATCATTTTTAAAATATTTTAACAATTGTAAAAAAGATTAGGACCAGTGCAAAGGGAATTCACCCCTTCTGGGTAGTTACCTTTGCCTCTGCTGATTTATCTTTTTTTTTTTCCTCTCTTAGTGATTTTCAGAACTGCAACTTCAAATTTTCTATAGTGCAAATGACTTTCACTGTTAGCGCTTGGGCTCCTGTGACAGCAGAGCTGAAGCTGCACGCATGGGAAGATTTCCTGGTTGCATTCCAAATCTACCTTGAGCCATGCGTGGCTTTTCAGTATCCAGTAAGAAACAATAGGCTATTGCAATGCAAAAGCTGTACAGATAGTTGAATGGGACAGCGATCAGGAAGCAGTACATTGTATTTTACTGCACCATTGTTTGCAGAGATGTGAGCAAAGCAGGATCAACACACTGCAGCACATTTCCAACACTTTTCCCTCCACAGGAAATTAGTAATGAAGGCTGAAGATGAGGAGACTGAGAATATAAGTCAAATTAATCAATTTAATTAAAAACAAAAAATTAATAATCCTTGCAATGTAGTGATTTTGTACACCAACAAGCATCATATGCCCACTATGGCTCCAGTTATTTTCCAAGATAAACACTTTTGAAAAACAACCTCCCCGGTTTCTTTAATTGTTTTATTTATTTTTTGCTACTTGTAGCTAGTTTTTTATTTGTTTTCTTGTTTTTTGAGACACAATTAGATTTTGATAATAATACTTGTCTGTGTTTTTTCATCTTTTTCTTGTCAGTCTGAAGTCTTTTATTATTTCTGGTTAATTCAATTGAGTGCTCATTATATTTAATTGGAAATTTAAAAACATTTGCAAGAGTGGTATTGTTGTCATTTTGGTCTGAGGTGACGCTTATTTCAGTTTTCAGTGTCACATTATAAAAATACACAATTGCTCTCATATTTTAGCTTTTATCCAGTTCATTTCGGTTGAATCCCGTTTAATAGTAATGCCGTTTGATCACTGAGAGAACTCTTTCATCCTGTTCCTGGGATCTGCGCACGCTGCCAGAGCCTGGCAAGACACACTATGAAGCTGCCATTTGATGACCCTGCAAAAATATTTTTTCCATGAGTCAAAAATATCCACCCTCCTAAAGCCGAGCAGATGCCAGCTCTTACCTCAATAAGCCCTCACACTGCCAAAAGGCAAACAATATCAATGATGTAACACCTCATTAGGCAATTCTTTAGTCGAGTCCAGAAGTATTTTTGGGTGAACTCCAACTGTCACTTAATTGTTTGACACAAGTCACCTTCCCATACTGTACTCAGTTTCCCCTTTCTCTACTCTTTCATCAGACACAACTCATCGAGCCCCTCAGCTCAGGCTGTCATTGCCTTACATCAGTCCGTGGCTTGTATCCAACCCAGGTTAACATTTTGGACTTGCGTCTTTGCCTTAGTGTAGCTGCAGGTTTCATCTTCACTCTCCAAAGTTGCTGCGTTATGATTATAATGATTTCAATAATTATTTAAATGAAAACAATCAGATCAGTAATGTTTCTTGTGATCAGCATAATCACTGAGACGGCTCCATCAGCTTGCGTGGTGTTTGTTGCTGTTGACACCAGTACAGTAGTACAGTACAGTACCAGTCAAAAGTTTGGACACACTCCCCCATTCAAATGAATGGGTACTGTATGCAGCGCAGCTCACATGAGACAGTTTCGCTGTTCCTCTTGTTCATCACACTTAACATGAACCCTTTATTTACTCACTGAAAAGGAACTTACATCGTTATCTTGCTGCAACACTGCCACGAGGAAGAAAGAGGCAATGGCTCTCAATTAACATGAACTCTTCTTCTTGCCTGCATTATGATGTCATTAGGGAAGTGTTTCAACTCTTTATAGTTTCACCTTAGCTAATTTCTTCATTCGATCTCTCTGTTATTAAAGTACTTGCAGCAAAACGTGAAAAATTGCGACAGACAGAATGCAATTACTGAGATGAAAAGAAAGTTCTTTTTGCAACAGGTGCATGAAACAGGAACAAGAGCTCACATGGGCCTCAGAATGACAGTTTGGCAGTATCCACTCCACTGAATTTGAATGCCCCAACCATGAATCCCTGTGCCAAACAGTCCATCTGACACAGAATGCACAGTCTCAGCCCAGCTAAATTTTTCTGACACTTGTCAAAGTGCTATTTTTAGCTTGTCACAGTGAGAAAGACAAGAGCCTGGCTCAAATCCCCAATTAAAGAGGCTGGAACAGAACAACAGTGCAGGGATCACAGAGCATGAATTTGTGCCTTAGCACTTTCTGTCTTCTCTGTGTGGGTGTGTGCACTCAAGTTGTTAAAAGCATGTTTGACGGGGGCGATGGTGGAGTTGTGTATTTCCTTTTTAAAGGGCTTCTGGGGCCATCACTACAATGTGATGGCCCCAGAGACCTCCTGCATGCAAGCAGCAGATATTAAAGGGTTTACTGGCAGAACAGCTGTTCAGTGCGTGGAAAGAAAACAAAACTCTCCCGGTCTTTCCCCTTGGGTGTATGTGGGGAAGACTTTGTAAACAAGATCGTGTCAGGAAGTACATCTAAAAAGAAAATATCTGAAATGCAAGGGTAAAAACTGAACCACAAAAGGAGCTAAAGTTGCAAAAGTACCAGGCATTGTTTAAACCCATGAAGAGCAGAGCAACAGCATTTGGCCCCTAACTTATGCTCTTCAGTGAAACCTTGTTGAAACTCACAAAACCAAAGTTCCTGTTAACTCCCTATCCTAAATTCTTAATGACAATTTGTTACACATATATTCATAGTTGTCTGCACATATACATACACGTACATGTGCACACACATACATGGGGCGAAAACAATGGGTAAAAACACCCAGTTAAAGCCATGCAGTCTCCTTGTTATTTGCAAAACCCACATTATTGTACCCCTTTTTAAACTGATGCTGGGGCATTGCTTCAGTTCCTCGCTCAGTCTGTTCCACAGCTTCACGACACAGATGCAAACAAAAAAAGAACTTTCAGTGTAGTACAGATACAGGGCTGTTTTCATTTAAATTCCCCCCTCAAATTGTATTTCCCCCAGCTCTTTTAGAAAATCATTTTAGAGTATTGTCTGGAAGTGGATTGTTTATTGCTTTTTACATAATTTGTGCAGCATGCAATTGAACAAATCAGTGAATTTGAATATTTTTGATTTTAAGAACAGTGGTTCTGTGGTCCTTGTATCCAGTATTATGGATTATCCTTATGGCCTTCTTTTGCCATTTGGATAATGATGATAGTGATCATTTATAGGTAACAGCCCAAACCTCAGCACAATAATTCAAGCACAGTGAAATGTGGAGTGATTTGTGGTCCAGAATGTGTTTTGCTTTACTCACTATTGAAATGCTTCTTGAAACGTTATGTATATGATTTATATAAGACTTCCAGCTTATTTTGTCATCTATTATCACACAAAGAAACAGATTATCATGAACTCTTTCAATCTCTACACCATCTTTTTATATCTGCACTTGTGAGCTTCTTTGACAATCCCTGAATCACATAATAATTTTAGTTTTACATGAATTTGATGATAGTTTGTTCCTGTCAAACCACTTTTTTTTATTTTAGGCAATTTACAGTAGAAGTGACCATACTGAGCAATTCCTTCAGATTCCACTTAGAACAAAAAATATTTGTGTCATCTGCAAATAATACAACTTTTAATATATCAGATACTTTACTAATGTCATTTACTTAAATAATGAATAGTTTTAGACCAGTACAGATCCCTGGGGGACACCACATGCAATGTCCAAGTGTGATAACACTATTTAATATATGCCACACTCCACAAGATGGTATGATGTCCTTAAAATGATGTAGAGATCTATCCATTTGATGTTCAAATGTAGAAAATACAGAATACATCGAAATCCAAAGCACACCATATGCTATCTATGGATGGATGGATGGATGGATGGATGGATGGATGGATGGATGGATGGATTTACGTCATACTTTTTTGCCTTAACATAATTAATTGTCTGTGTGAGCTGATTTTAATTCAGACTGAAGCAAACAAAAATTGAAGAATCTTTCACTCGTTAAGTACATGCTACATCAAAGAAGCAAAAAAGTGATAAACTGGTAAAAGCAATCCCGCAGAAATATCATGATAGATAATTCAGTTTTAAAAAAAAGGAAACAAAGACTTTGTTTAAACAGTAGCACTTTTAGGAGAATTAGACGCAAAAATATAAACAACCTGTAGATAAAATCCTTTATGTGCCTTATTGCACAATTGTTTAAATCTACTGATTAGCCTGTAGTGCAGAGTCTAGTGTCTCAGGTTTCTATTTTCAGTTTCAGGTTGCTATTCTTGAACACGAATGTTCTTTTCTTAATGCTGCTTAGTGTTACGTGAAAAGGAAGGAAATTAAAAAGGTTGTTAGCTGGGTGACAGGATCCTTTAGTATTCTAAATGTGCCTGTACGCTGTGAGATTTCAGCAGTCTCACAAATCCACACTGCGAGACTTCATATGCATTTGTTTGCATAGTGTGTCTTGTATAATAAACGCTTGTGCTGTCCCACTTCAACTAGATTTTCTAATTTATTGGACTCTAAAACATTTTGTTGAATTCTGCCTCTGGCCGTCTTTGGTTACAAGATCATTATACCTGCCAATATTGAACTTTCTCATAGTGCAACACAAACTCAATTAAAACCAAAAATTTCCAAGAAATCATTTGAATGAGCAGGCTCCAATGCAGGCTGTTTATTAGACGTATTGGTTACACAAAACACACGCGGTAACAGAATTAAGACTGGAATGCACACACAAAGAGGGAGAGAGGAAAAAGAAGAAGAGTAAAGGAAAGAGAGAAACGAAGGGACAGAGAAAGCTGCAGACAGGAAGAGAAGAGGGAGAGCAGAGGAAGACAGAGACAAAGAGCAGGTGCTTCATTGCATAACCTGAAGATGCTAACTCTGCCCACTTGACTTTGACCCCTCTCAATTTGCATAGAGTGACATCTCCTGAAAGCTGATTGCCAACCAATCACCTTTTGACTCTACTAACCAGCTCCTCTTTCACATGCTTTAAAAAAACACATCACCAGAGTAACTAATGATTTCTAAGTGCTCTGGCAGATGTCATAAGTGATGAGTGTTCTTCCAATTAAACCTCTGCTGTAAAAACACACTTGGATAGTTTTTTTTAATTAGACAGAATTTATACCCGCACTAATTCATAGTACGCAAACACAGGCAGGTCTGCAGAAGCAAACCTCAGGGCGCACATGGTGATAAAGCAACTTGAATCATATCATAAAGATGATACAGTGTCAGGTGAACCAAAGGTGGGCATTGGATAAAAGTGAAGCTCTAAACATAAATGAGAGCGGATGTAACAGGCCTCAGGCAGCTATTAGATCCAGTCCACACTATACTGTGAAATTTTACACTTCATTCTTGTAGATACTTTTGGTTTCATTATTTTTTATTTGTGTTTACCTTAAAAAAAACAAGAAAGAAACAAAAAAGACCATAAAAACAAAAAAAC
>VUQK01020008.1:83889-98341 GCA_015106715.1 Bujurquina vittata
GTGTTATGGGGGGGGGGGGGGGGGGGGGGCAGAGAGTTTCCTGCTGGTCTGATTTCATGTCTGCACCCTCACTGAAATGCTGATCCTGACTACAGGTGAGGTGATGATCATCAGACCTTCAGGTGATGGTGCTGAATATACTATAATGCATACTATAAAGTAGCACAGAGTATAAAGACAAACACATGGGCTCCCAGAGGGAAATGAGGCTGCGGTTACAGCTGTTGGTAATCCTGCCTAAACGCTGTTAAAACACAGTCTGCTGTGGCCCTTTTTAGGTTTATAGAACAAACTATCCTGAGGATTACTGCTCCCATGGACACTCTGACTCCACAACACAAACAAAGGAAAAGGCAGATTTCTAGCAATAGCTCGCAACTTACCTAAAAATTAGAGTAATGTTAATGGGTTTTTTTCTAGGTATCTAGGTGGGTTCATGTTGTAAAATAAATAAATACATACGGCAAACATGAGGAATCAAAGTATGAATGTAGGTCAGTGTTTAAACTCAGCTTTGGCAGCATTGCTTCCGCACAACTCGCATTAAATATTCAAAAGTCATTAACCTTGTCATTGTGTTATTGTTTATTATCTGAGCTGTCTTCCCACAGACATCAGAAGCATGACGTAAGCAGGCTGCACTTATATGAACAACAAAAGAAGCTGACCTTGATAACAACAACACCAAACAGCAAATAAACAGAAAAGTTAAATCAGTGGCAGCAACTCATTTCTTCTGTATTGTATTTCCTTCCATCGGTCCCAATCTAAATCAAATTTGGCTTAGCCTATGAAACAGATCTACTTATCTTGCAGTCCTTTTTTTTTTTTAATGAATATTTCCAAAAAGGAAATATTGCACCTACAGGCATGATGGAGACTCCCTGAGAATAAATGCGGTAAAATGAAGCATAAAGTCAACACTGGCTACAATGAAGACTTCATGCTAAACTCAGTTCAGAGTGTGGCCCATCTCTATTACAGACATGCTTCATGAAACCCTCAAAACTAGTTAGTAGGAAATTAAAGTATCAGGAATAAAACTCACCCGAATCATCGCACTTCAACTCCCACTGCCCATCTCCGCCAGAAAGGAGCGCTCATCTGTGCTCAGGACGGCTTTCCTCTCCCTCCTCTCCCTTTTCTACATTCAGCCAGACTTTCCCAACATCTGTCACGCAATTGACTTCGCCCTCCTTCTTCGTTAATTTCCTTTTCCAACTGTCGAGTACCTCTGGGAGTTTTCCAATAATTGCTACTGAAATAATTTAGGTCGGCTGCGTCTGCGTCCGTGTTGTTGTGAGTGGCGATTCAGCTGCCGCGCTCTAACGGCGCTGCTGATGCTGTGGCGTCTCCATCCCTGCGCTCAGCCCGTGGAGCGAAAAGGTTTACGGCGGGAACGGTGCCACGCGTAAATCCCCACGTAACGAGTAGTGTAACGAAGTCGAGCGCTCTTCAAGGAAACACCGAAAGGGGGTTAGTTTTCGTGCGCGTCTGTTCTCTTTCTATAACAACTACTCAAAAACGTCATTAGACAAGCGTTTGTATATTCTGTACATGTTCAAAGTTTGATCATGAGGCTGATGTGCCAGCAGTTTGAAAAACAAAACATCTTAAAATGAAAAATACATTTTCATACTTAAAAAAAAAATATATATATATATATATATATATATTTCGTCCTTCCAAGCGCATCATAGGTTAAAATCATTGGTTACCAGAATTTACTTTAAGGCAAAGACCCTACAATAATTACAGAGAAAACCAAAACGACCCCCTATGAGCAAGCACTTGGCGACGGGGGGAAGAAAAAACTCCCTTTTAACAGGAAGAAACCTCCAGCAGCACCAGGCTCAGGGAGGGGCAGTCACCTATGTATTTTAACCAAGTGGGGAGAGGAGGGTGAGAACCTGGGGAAACCCAAAACAGGTCACCAGTACTCGTTTTTCCTTAATAAGGCGTTTTGTGCCTTTACGCAGCTTTAAAAAAAAAATGTGTTAAGGATAAAATATAATTTTTCTTATTTCACTGGGATCAAAAAAAATGTAGTGCCTTACTAAAAACACAGCTGCACTCCCAACAGGTTGATGTGCATGAAAACCAAAAGTAACTGTTAGAACACATCCAGGGTGATGGAGATGTGCAAATAATAATAATATGGGTGGAAAAATCCCCAAGCTGTCAGCTCTGAGGGGATTTGTGTTTTTATTTTTTTTCTCCACACTGAGTGAGGCCTGGCACACTTCCAGGGCAGTGCATTACTATCAAAGCTTGTGTGTAGAAATGTGCAGATATGTATGGGTCAGCTGAACCTTTAGATTAAACAACAGCTGGACGCTTCAAAGATGAAGAAAACCCCTGCCGTCTCTTCCACAACCATCACAATAGTTGTCGGCCCCGATAAGCACAACAACCCCTATTTTCTTTTTAATGTTTTAAAACATTAATAGCCCCGACGGCATCCGTTAAACTTCTCACTTCAGTTCAACTCAGTTCAGTGATCCTGTGAGGTAATAATCTTTCAAAAGCAGGATTATCATAATTATACTGACTTGACTTGCTCACACAGAGACGTCAGTGGACTCAACGTGTACGGCTCTTGTTTATTAGTGTGAGGCAGACTGACCTTCCCTCTCTGGCCAGAACAGAGATGCTCCATACCGTGGGCTAAAAACCTGTTTAACAGGGACCTCACGTTCTTAACACACACACACATGCACGCACACACACACACATTACTGTGAGACTGGGTGGTACGCAACCAACTCAAAGAGCAAGTATTTATGACAGTTCTTAATGGAAGCCTGCTGTCACAAAGAGATACAACATGAAAGGACTGCACAAGAAACCGGTAATAGAGCCCACTTTCAGAAAGTGTCGCGTGCCAGAAGTGAAGCATTACCACGAGGAATGCTTGCTAAAGATAAAAGGGAAGATCTGGGTTTAAATAACAAGTTACCACTGATAGGGAAAAGTCAATCAAACCGTCCTTTAACTATAGTGGGGTGCGGAGTCTGTATAACAACAGCCTTGTGCCATCCTGGAGGTGATGTGAAGCTATTCGGGCCTTTAAATTTGCTTTATTTCACCTCACTGTAATTGTATCACATGTTCACCACACTCTCAGCCAGTCTCATGACAGTTCATGAAATAATCAGATCGTGACTGTATCACAAGCTGCCATGAGATCTTTGATCACAGAAGAGAAGAATAGATACACTTATCTGTGCCCTTTTCCCCTCCAAAAAAAAAAAAAATCATTGAAGACAAATTTTTCAAAAACATTTAAATGTTTCATATTCCTTTGGTACTCCCTGTTTTCAAACATGACTGATTCATTGGGTGCTTGTCGCAGCTGCATTGGCTTTCAGTCTCAAAGCACCCACCAAATGGGAGCAAACGTACCTCAAAGGCCGTTGCTAAAACTATTCAAGCATTCAGCTGTTGCAAACAGGTGCAGACAATGTTTCACAGTGAATGCGTCCCAGCCTAAAATGGAAAGTCACCCATCCAAAGAGGCCTTCCCTCCGGATTTTACCACGTGTGCCCGTCAGAGCTTCCTTCGTGAGTGATGGAACAGACGAGTCAACCTACTAAAAGCAAATGGGTACCAAGTGAGAGCAGAGAGCCAAAGCTAGAAATGAGCAGAATTTATAAGAGAAACAACAGATTTTTCTAAAGTTCATTTAAAAGAACAGGTTATCTTCTAAAATATAGAGGAATCTTTAAATAAGGTCCTCAGCACTGCCAAGAAGTCAGTCAGAACGCTAAACACTGACAAAGACCTGCTGTTACGTTCTCAGCTGGTACGGCGAGCAGGTGTGGAGACAGAAAATGAGGCGAAGAACAACATTGTGCCAGGAGTCAGAGCAGGAGTCAGACAGGGGATCAGTCAGCTAATTTTCACTGATTTTTAATATCTACAGTAACTTAACCACCCGGCTATTAGGTCCTCTGGACAGCTGTACTCTTGTGAGACATTTAAGTAACAATATTGCTGACATATCTGCAACATAAATTCTGTAATGAGTCTCGTGGGTGCATATATAAATTAAAAAAATTAAGGTCAGCTCATATAGCTGTATAAACTTAAGCGTTAACATTCAACAAAAACATTCAAAGTTTGATTTTACAGTGTTTTAGCTTTTAACTTAGTGCTATAAGTAATGCCAGAGTAAAATACTTTTGCTTCGTCTTCATCCATTGCTTTTAGATCAGCGTGAAGAAAACGAAAATACACCTTTAAATTTGAAGGCATTCTCGATCTTATTGTTTGGTTGCAATGTGAACACTTTATCATGATTAAGACACGTTTGGAAGACGAAGAAATAATAATGGGATGTTTGTTTGATTTATGCAGCAAACTACTGGCAATAGAACAGCTGCATCAAATGTTTGAATAACGTTAGTTTCGTCACGACTCTGCGTTTTCTCAGACTCTAAGCAGATTTTCAGGATGCTTGAAGTTCTCAGGTTTGGCTCCCAAAAGCAGTCTGACTGGGGCTTAACCTCACTTTCCATTTTAATTAATCCTCATCCATTTTGCCTCTGGCTCTCTGATCGGAGTAGGGCATCCTCCTCTTTTCCCTGTAGCAGAAGACAGACCATCTGCTGAGCAGGTTGATGCTCTTGGTGGACAAGTCAGCAGTTTATACACCTGCAGGCGTACGAGACCTTTTACAACAGTCAGCAAATGGGAAGGTTTAACATGTGTTGCTGGATTAATGTAAGGGAGCTTGTGGACAAAGACAGCCTGGAGAGAATGTGAACGATAAAACAATGCGAGCATCATTCCAGGAGTGCATAACTTTGATTTCATAGATGCAGTAATCTGAGAAGACAGCTCATCAGTGATGGTATGCTGAAAGGACAGTGTTGGCTGAAGGTGAACTGACATTCTGCAAATGAAGACGCGTCCATCTGTGTTTTCGAATGACAGTGGTACGCTGTTCTCCGGGGTTTAATTAGAATAGAACCCCCCAAGAAGGATCAACACCACATGAGATGAGCAATGGGAAGTGGAGCTAATTAGGAGAGAGGAATCATGAAGTCTGACCTTTGGCCCCCCAGGGCAAATTCCTGTGATTATAAACCGATAAAGACATGACTGTCTGAGAAAGCCATTGCTCTTTATGTGTATGAAGTGTATGATATTGTAAATATCAGCAGTATATCAGTTCCTTGGCGCTGAACTGTACCAATAGTACCAGTTTGCTTTCACCCCTAGTCCTTTAAATTAGTGTAATTTGTCAAAAGCAGATCCTGCATGATTAAGCAGAGACGTGACTAGATTTCCAACAGCGCGAGGTTGGCTAGACAAAACAAACCGCTGACGTCCACACGCATGTGAGTAGAATAATTTGTGGGCCCGGTTACCCCTGATCGCCCTTCTCCGTTCCCCCTTGTGTTTGGGAGCTTTTATTTTTATGTATGCAGGCAGCAGTCAAGTCTGTCTGATGTGTCGGTACAAAGTGGGCTGCAAGCCCAACGAAGAAACCAATCACATCAAAGATCTTAGGTAGGTTGACCCATGCATGGGTCAAAATAATTTAATAAGCACATGTGCTTATTAAAGCCCAGGAAAAGCTTCTTCCGCGGTGCTGACTAGCTGTTATGACGCTTAATTAAATGCCTGTGTCTGCAAACCGAGACTGGCTTTTGCCCAGCGTGCATCTCAGCACAGTTCGCCAACAGGAACTCCTGTCAGGTTGTTGAAGAGGAAGCAGGGTTTCTCAAGTGATTATCCTTTTTAGTAATGGCTGCCAGCGACATCTGGTCTTCCTGCTGCCATCCACAGGCTGCGTGTCTTCTTAGAAGCATGGATACTACATAGGGATCATTTATTTATTTATTCCTTAATTAATGTTTTTTTTTTAATAATTTGCCTGATGAATAAAAAAGATGTCCGTTGCTGTGATTTCAATAATGTGTCATCTTTATGATAAATGGGGCTGCTTTAGGAAAGTAAAGCTTGTTCTTCTTGCAGAGGGTCTGCCACAAAGGGTGGCAGTCAAGTATTGAATTCCCCCTTTGTCTGATAATCTATGAAACCTTTTTAAAACGCCTAGTTTTTGAAGTCTTGATGCTTCTGCTAACCTCTCTAAACCTTCTGATAAAAATCTCTGCATGAATGAACGAATGAAGGCTGCGACGGACTAGCCACTGGTTTCAAACTTACACAAATGCCATTTCACAGACCAAAGCAAAGAAGCAAAAACGCTCCTTTCAGCATTTTAATCCATGTTGAGGTGTCAGCTGAGAGTCCACTCAAGTAGTCTTCAGAGTTAAAATATTGGCACTGTCACTTAAAGCCATGAGCTCATTTAATTTCTGCACATCAGCAATCTTTTGCATAACCCTATCCTAAAAATGTAAAGGACAGAAGAGTAAGCCACTGCAGCACTTTAAAGCCTCGTGTGGGCTGCTAATCCCTGAAGAGCAAACTTGGAGATGGATCAGCACGTGACAGATCAGCCATTGGAAAAATTATGAATGTGTGCTGGCAGGTTGTTTGTGAAGCGGGCTTTCAATTCCGTGTGCGTGATACGTGGGGGTTTCTCTGCTTAGAATAAATACTAATCCCTTAAACATCAGAGCACACGTGTGCATCAATGGACAGCACAGATGCACAGCAAGCAGGCCATGTAAAGAGATTAGATGCCAGGAATCGTGAATGACTTTGTTTTTCTGCCAGTTTATGGCGAGAGTCGTTGATGATTTTCTCACGAGCATGTGACAAAGATACAGAAAGGGAAGGTTCAAAGTGAGGTGCTTTAAATAAAAAAATAAAGCAAATCCAGTGATATGTAGATTTTTATGTAATCTCATATCGATCTCAAGTCTATATGCGTAAGCATTATTTAGTTTAGAGTCCATGGTTGATTTTTTCAGGACCCTGCTTAATTTTAGGAATGATGTCACAATATTTTTGATAAGCTTTTGTTTTTGCAAACATAAACCCCGCTAGTGAATATGAAACACAAATGCGCTGTTAAAAGCAGATTAAAGTCAAAAGGAATTCTTTTATTCAGAAGTTTGTGAAAAGGGAATGAATGAATTAAGACTGTGAAATTGTTTTTGAGGTTGACAGATTAAGTGTTCTCTAGAATAGATTTTTAAGACTCAGTTAATGTAAAGCATTTGCAAAATCTAACTTCCTTTACATCTCGCTGTCATCCCTGCCATTTTTCATTAGAATCAGCTCCACTGCAGCTCAGTGTCTATTACAGTGATTCCCCCCCCCTCTTTGCTTTTGATTAATGGTCCATAGGTGTTGCAAAGTTGCCATTTTCTCAGACCTATCACCACATTATCATCTGATGTACTATACTGAGTTATGCTTAATGACACTGCTTTCAAATGCCAGCCATTATAGTGAAAAATTTAAGCTATGGTGGCGGTGTCAAAGTTGCAATTTCTTATTTCAGGCTGCAAGCGGAGCAATTCCCCATAGACGCTAATGTTATAATGGAGCACCAGTCAAACGTTTGGACACACTGTCAACACAGGTGGCTACAGCAGCTAGCTATCTGCTTGTTGCCAGATGAACTAATTGGAGTCACCGAATTGGAACACCTGATCTTCTGTTGTTGGTGCATTTTAGAGCATTTTTATTTATGGATTCATAAGCGTAGCGGTGCCATGTCTGGTACCTTGCATTGCATTGTTTTTCACTTATACTGTGCTTATCCTTCTTATCCAGAGACTCTGATCACACACACACAGAAAGACTGCAGGGTTGAAATATTTAAGATACCAGCAGGAATAAAATAATTTTGCATGTACATCTTGAACATGAAAAGGGTTTTTTTTGTTGTTGTTATTTCATAAGCAGTTGAAACAACTGAGATTAGCAATCTCTTTTACAAGAGAAGCCTCGCTCCACTGACTGTCTGTATATTTGAGGGTTCATTTTAAAATTCTTATGTAATTAAATGTGTTCACCATCTTGCCCCACCCTCCCTCTCTGAGCTTCTTCACCCCTACATACCTTGTTGGGCTCTCAGGTCAGCTGAGCAGCTGCTCCTGGAAGCTCAGAGGGGATAGGGCTGTCTGCACCATTGCCCCTAAATGATGAAACAACTTACACTGTCCAATTTTAAAGCACATCTTATAACCCATCCTTGGCCCCCAGCAAGACCTAGTTCTTAGTTGTCTGTTTTTTTATGTGTACACTTATTTTTATGTGTATGTTTTTTGTTTGTTTTTGTTTTTTGTACCTTTAATGCACAGCGTTTTGTGCCAGCCGTGGTTGATTTAAAGCGCTTTTATAAATAAAGATGGTTCCAGTTTATGCAGAACAGCCTGATCATCACCATCTTCTTAATTTCCACACAAAGCAGATACGGTCAGAAAGACAGCAAAGGTATTCAAATCAATGCCTGTCTGTCTTCTGTGCCATCATCCTACAGCTGTTTGAGACAGTATATCAGTCCATGTCCTGAGAAAATATTGCAACTTGAATGTTATTGTAAACACTTCAGTTTCATCAGCTCTTAAGAAAAAAGATGCTCTTCTGTAGCTACTAAAAGTCTGATAGTCTGATTAATATATATTTTTTGCTTGCCATGTTGCTGTATAGAGCATGTTGCTGCTGCTCAGTGAGTTAATCAACCCTCTTTCAGTTTGTTGAAAACATCTGTCTCCTGCTGGAAATTTAGCTAATGAGTTCTGTGAAATGTGCCAAAGATAACGGCTTGAACAGCCTGAAAAGCTAGAGTTAGATATCATTATCCATCAGGGTTCTCATTAACATAATAAAACCTTACATATAGATGTAAGAATTATTAAATTGCCAAAAGAAAGTGCTCCCTAAGCCTCAACAAATGGAAAAGATAAGAAGCTATAAATGTATGCAGAGAAGTTAAAGGCCTATTTAAGATTGCAAGGACTGTTCAGAAACCATCAACTTTGTCATATTTGTCAAAGTTTGATGACCGAGTTAGACGCCTGACGAGCTGCATTTTACTGTGTAGCTACCGGGCGTGACTTTAGTGACTGGCCGACATGCACACTTCATCATTCTACGTGTAGGTCTACAGAGCTCCTCAGTACACGCTCACAAAGCAGCTGGAACGTTTGGAATGACAGAAGAAGAAAATCAAGCTCATTTATCTTGCAAATTCAAACTTCCTAAATTATATTGAACACTTTAAAATGAGAAGTAATAACTGAATTAGTAACTGAATTGAAATGATCGCCCCCATTGATTTGACCTGGAGCCTGCATGCCATACAAATGAAGTCACTTGAGCTCGATTTGTGGTTGCAATTTTTGCAATAAAGGGAGAAAAGAGGGGTAAAATTAAAAAAAATGTGTATTCATTTTAAAATGTGGCTCACTGATATAATATCAAATGATTAATCAGTGAACCACAGCCAGCTCTGTGTCAGTGCTCTCATTCAGGATTTTCACCTTCGCCCCAGGCCTTACCTGAAATAAAGCGAAGGCTGGAGGGCTGCCCTCACTATATTTAGAGGCTTGGGACTCTGAGCCACTCCACAAGTCTGTCTGTCATACTGCACACATCTGCTGCTCTCCACTCCTCTAATGAATGATTTACTGTTTGGTGGGCGCCTCAGCTATATGACTACATGAAAACTGAATGAGGACCACTAACACCAAGAGCAAGAGGACGGCATGTCTCTCTGCTTGGATGGCAGGTAACCGGGTGCAGAGCGCTGCCAGTGGAGGGAGGTATTTCTCATGCAGGTGCTGTGAAGTCCACGGCATCTAAACCTGGTGAGCTGCAGGCTGGCTTACAGCCCACCCAGAAACGAAAAGCTGGCTTTGAAACACAGTTTTCTTGAAGTCATTTCTGAACTATAGCCACTTAAAATGACTTAAAAAAAAATAGGAGAAAACTTTTTTTGAAGTAAAAATTCAAGAAATTGAAATTAACATTACGCTTAAGAAAGTTAGATTTCACAGGCCAGCGTGAACCCTGACAAGGTATATTTAATCAGTTTATAACCTGTTACAGCAGCCATATGAAAAACCAAATCTCCCAGCCTTGAGGCCAAAAACGAACCCCTGTGATTCAGAGACATGTGCACTTCTTTTGTGTGTTGTGTGGTTTTGTCTTTTTTATGTTGCTCGCTCTGTTTTTTCCCCCACAGTCACTTTGTGGCCAAAACAAGTGCTGGATCTCCTCTGCGGCAGTTCAGCTAATTGACCCACTGAACACACGCTGGTTAGTTCAACCTCATTTTACATTCTACTGAAGGTCTTTGGGAACCGTTTTAACTCCAGCAGTGATGCAGGATGTTGCTGTATTGTTTAGTTTGAACTTTATGTTGGTTGCACGTTGACTCATCTGACCGCTGTTTGTCTGAAATCTACAAAAAAAAGAGGTCAGAGTTATCCAAATAAAGCCTTTTGAATGGGTCTCTTAATGCAATGTAACAAACTGGAACAAAGTAGAAGCACTTGTTTTCTGCCAGAATAGATATTAAGGTTTTAGATGTTAGTGAAAAAAAACCCCTCAGTCTTTACCTTTATTTAATTATTCTCAACCACCAGCGATACATCGCTGAACCAACATCACTGCTGGGCAAAGATCTTTAAAATCTGACTCTCTGGGTCACTGATTTTTGATTCGTTGGCATTTGGATTCTAAATTTTTGGCAAATATCCATCTTGAATGTTCTAAACTGGCCAAAAGCATTGCATACTGGAAGAAATTGTCAGCAATATCAGCAGTAAAAGCTACACAACAGTGTGGAGTAATTACATTCCCCAGAAGGCAGGTTACTGAAACGTACAAATGAAACTGAAGGCCACAGCAGACATTATATCAGCGATACAAGTGAAATGGTGTTAAGACAAAGCTCCCGTGGCTCATGGCTGCTTTTATGTCTCACTCATTGCAAAACGCACACAATCCTTCTTTTACCTCAAGTTTCTGGCTTTGTTCGAAGCAGCTTATGAACTGATTTTGGTTTAACACTGAAGTGACGCTCATTGGAAGCTGTCCTCAGCCACCTCCTGTGACATGCTCTCAGATCTGTTTGGCCCAAAGTCCAGATAAAAGAAATGGAGTGGGAAAAATTATGAAATTATTTTTGCGGATGCTGCATTGGCACAAATCACCAATCAAATTTATGACCACTTTATTATGTTGAGCCACACAAACATTTTTACTCAATTTTTAGACCGACTGAATTCACTGTAAATTCTGACAGAAGGCCCAACCAGCCACCAGGTGGCACTAATTTGTTCCCACTATTGCTGTTAGTGCTGACAGGACAGAAATTCTGTTCAACGGCATGTAAATGTGATGCAAATGACAATAAAGAATCATTAAATCCTTGACTTTGAAACATGTAACACAGGACATTTTTAGTACAAGTCTTGTTTTATTGTCATAGTCAGCATTAAATCAAATAGCAGAATCAGAAGAGCCTCACTCATCTGCGCTTGATGACATCAAAAGCCTAATTTCCATTTAAAAAACACAGATCTGCATCAGATTCAGAAACAGACAGAATTTATATTTTATTCTCTTTAATAAAATAAAATAAAATAAAAAACCCTGAAGTTTGAAAGGATTTTTCTCTGTTGACTAGCAGTTAACATAGTAGCACAAACACAAAGGTGCACCTGTAGACTAAAGACGAGTATCCTAACTAACAGAATTATGCAGGAAAATTTCATGTCAATTTTAAAGCACAACAAACTTCTCTTCATTTTTTTTTTTATGTAAAACTCTGACACTCGTAGTTTTGAAGCGAAATCAGGACGAGCGTGGCTCAGGCAAAAACAACTCGGCATGCACGTAATGCTTTTTTCCCGTCATAAACAATCTGAGCCTGGAATGAAAAAAGACAACACAGTCTAATCTGCTGGAATCCAAACAAGCCTTTAAAACCTCTTTGGTGTCTGCAGCACTAATCTCTGAACTGGTCAATGAAAAGTGCACACAGTTCAGATGAGAATTTAAAGCCTCTCGGGCTTTCTCGGGAGATTGCCGAGGGGAAAGAATCTGAATGAAGCCTGATGTTCGATGGCGCTCAAATCCAGTGGATTTCAACAAATAACAGCATTAGGGACGTATAATGTGTCCCCTGAGAGAGTCATATAGATGCATATAGAAAATTAGATGCCATTCAGCTTACTCTGCAGTACCTAACCATCGTGATGCAAGATTATTTCTTGCTGTTGCAGAGCCAGTTCAGTTTTGTGATGGCAAAAGCTGGTGTCCCGTGATGGTGTGAGTCAGTGCGTGGATCATATGACTGGCAGAGGATTCTGGGAGCTAAGCTGTTTCCAGTTTTGTGGTAGGTTTTGAGTATGCGCTGAGATGGGAAACAGATGTGACCTAATAGGAGGAGGGGAAAAAAAAGGAAGACAAGAGGAATTTACTGTTGAGCTGGGCCTCAGATTACCTTTCACCGTTCGCAACAAAGAGTCAGACTGGAACAAAAAATGGCTGCAAGCTGCGCTGAGGAGAGAAAATGTAGAAGTGCATTCTCGGCCTCAGTGAAGATATAAATAGACTGTTTAAACACTCAAGAGAAAAAGAAATACAGAGAAATAGTTCCTGCTAGGTAGCCACCTTAGTGAAGAGCATTGGATAATCAATCTGTGTACTCACATGCATACATTTACACGCAGGTCATGACCCGCTGCTTGATGCTATGCTCCCTGATGCTCAGACGGGGGTTGAGTGCTGCATGGTGGATCAATCAAGACACTGCCGTTCATGAGTCTCATTAACTAAAGTGGCCAAAGAGGGACCTCGTGGAGTTGCACAGAGCTTTAAGATGCGCTCTCCGGCCTGGTGAAATCCAGTGAGCAGATGTTTAGATATAAAAAATATCGATCAGTGAGACAGCGAGCTGTCAGCGATGAAAGCCGTTGCCCAGAGCTGCTTGCCTGCACTGCACTTAACGCACTGGAGAGCTTAACTCAACGGGGATCTTAGAACAGCACCCAAGATTGTTTTTCACCTTGAGGAGAACTGGAGCAGCAAAGGAGAGATAAATCACTGCATTTGTACACTGAACGACATCCTTGATTTTTTTTATTTTGAAATTGTAAATCATCAGATTCTGCTGAACAAACTCTGCTCATTTACATTTTCTTCTACTTTGATAATGATGGTCTCCTCCGATCAAAAAATTTCCAGAGGGTTAAAATCAGTCATACAATGTTTTTACTTTTAACTTTAGAGCCGCACAACGCAGCACTTTGGGTCCTTTGCTTTTTGACTAATATATGCTGATGAGACCAATCTTTGATGTCATGAATTCAGAACTTGCTTTTGACTTGTTCTATTTTTAGAGTGGTTAAAATAAAATGACCTAATAATTCAATTAAATTACGTTTCCCTCCTAAGAAATCAATCACTGAACCTGCTCATCATCACCAACATCATAGACGTCAACAAAAATCTTGGTGAATTCCTCTATTTAAATTTCACCTATATTCAAAGGAAGATTAAAATATAAGCAAATATCATAATCTGACTAAGTATTGTACAAAAAAATAAACATTATTAAAAGTAAAATGGATTGCAGAGACTAGGTGTATAAGGCAAACCGATGTAGTTCCAATGGCATGAATGTGTAGCAGGTTTAGATTAGATTTTAATATTATTGAGTGTAAATGGGTGTTTGATATTAATGGAAAGGTCATTGGTCGTAGTGAGGGTCATGAATGTAAAACTGTCATACAATTATTATTATCAAGTAAAAAAAAATTTATGAGTATTTTTGAAATTCCATCTTATAACAATGAATGCATTCATGAGTATTCATAGTATTTTTTCCAGCACCTGAATTTACCCCTCTGTAATGCAATGGCTTTGTCAGTGATATGGAACAAACTCCACACATTGAGCTCAAGTTAACATGAGACTGATGTAGACGAATCATGCTGGTGTTTCCCTCTTTTTGTAACCTTGCTGTGCTGCAGGAGAGTGTAACACATACTTGTCTGATTTACTTAAAGCTTCCTATTGTGCAGGATAAGTGTTTTGTACAGAGCAGGTAGTTGCAGGTACAGTGGTGTGAAAAAGTGTTTGCCCCCTTCCTCATTTCCTGCTTTTTTGCATGTTTGTCACACTTAAGTGTCTCGGAACATCAAACCAATTTAAACAATAGTCAAGGACAACACAAGTAAACACAATATGCAAGTTGTAAATGAAGGTGTTTATTAGTAAAGGTGAAAAAAAATCCAAACCACCATGGCCCTGTGTGAAAAAGTGATTGCCCCCCTTGTTAAAACATACTGTAACTGTGGTTTGTCACACCTGAGTTCAATTTCCCTAGCCACACCCAGGCCTGATTATTGCCACACCTGTTCCCAATCAAGACATCACTTAAATAGGAGCTGCCTGACACAGTAAGGTCCACCAGAAGATCCTTGAAAGCTACACATCATGCCGAGATCCAAAGAAATTCAGGAGCAATTGAGGAAGACAGTAATTGAGATCTATCAGTCTGGAAAG
>VUQK01020010.1:0-13334 GCA_015106715.1 Bujurquina vittata
TGCCTTTCTGTGAGGAGTTTGCATGTTCTTCCCGTGTTTGTGTGGGTTTTCTCTGATTTCCTCCCACAGTCCAAAGACATGCAGTTAATGGGGTTAGGTTAATTGGTGATTCTAAATTACCCATAGGTGTGAATGGTTGTCTGTCTCTCTGTGTTAGCCCTGTGCCAGGCTGGTGACCTGCACAGGATGTACCCTGCATCTTGCCCTGTCAGCTGATATAGGCTCCAGTCCTGTAAAGGGTAAGTGGAAGAAGAAGGATGGATCTAAAGGGGCTCCAACACACTTGGGCATCACAGGCGTTTGCGCGCAATACTGACTAATAAAAGAGAGAATGGTGGAAAAACTTTAGAACAGAACGGCTGACTCATTACAAGTAACGTGGCAGAACTGGTGACCATAAAAACTGTCCACTACCTTCATGAAAGTGATTTAAGTTTACAGCACGTCCGCAGGTGAAAACTGGGATTGTGTATGACACATATATAATGCTAGGCAACATGTTGTTTGCATATGGTGATATAGCAGCAGGCAAAGGCAAACAGTATGGCCTCTCAGTAAAATATGTATGCTGCCATTTAATCCACATGCAGTCAAGATGAACTTGGCCATTTAATTACTTTTCTTTAATTTCAAAAGTGATAAAAATAATTGATCAAAATCTTAATATAAAAGTCCGACTTATACTTTCAAAAATGTATGTTTTCAAATAAATGAATGCAGCACTTTGAACCGATCTAGACTAAAGGTCAGTGTCCTATTTTTGCAGACGAGCTGCCCCATTAAACCTGAAAAACCCGTCTGGAATAGGAGGTGGTTGAAGCTTTTTCAGACACTTACACAAACATGTTGAGAAAGGTTGTGCCATTTCAGCAACAGTTAATTGTGTAAGTGAATATGGCATCGATGTCAAATTATGGCCAAGTCATCATGGCTTGAGGATTCGTGATAATATTGCAGAAATACTGACAGAATTTTAATTTACATGACACAAGTTCATCTTTTTCTTTGTTTTTCACGTGTTTCGTCTCTTTTTGTCAAACGAGTCATCATTTTTAAAAAGGAGTGTAGGGATTCAGAGAGATTGTCTGTATCCCTGCAAAAGCAAACCCCGTGAACGGCAACAAGTGTGCACACTTAAGCACAGCAGATGTCGACTAAGGTGATGCACAACAAACAATAACGCAATTACAATCAATAAAGCAATTAGGAAAACAAAATTACAAAACACTGAAAATGCCTGAGTCTCGATTTCCTTTTTCAACATTTAGCTAATCATTTGCTGGAATGACGAATGTAAAGCACATTTCCTTTAAATTAAACAAACCACCCTGGTGATGGAGATTTTCTGATGTGCTGCTATAACACAGGTTATAGCTCATTAAAGCACCTTTCTGCAGCAAAGCAGTACGTTTAAACTGGCAGTGCCCTGACCGCTGCGCTGATCTGCTGAACTGCTGCAGGCTGGAGCTTTAGCATGTGGGCTCACATGCAAACTTAAAGATAACAAAAGTCTTTATAGACACACCAAAAGATGAACCAGACAGATGTAAAAATATATTGTTACAACCAAGATATGCAGAAGAGCATCTCTGAGCACACAACACATTTAACCTCGAAGCCGTTGGGCTACAGCAACAGAAGACGGCACTTGAGTGCAGAGTAGGTGCCGCTATTCTCAGCTGAAACAGGAACCTGACACTACAGCTCACACCGGTTCATCAAAAAACTGGACAACAGGAGGCTGGAAAAACATTCCCTTGTCTGATGAGACTGTTGTGACTTTCAGTCAGAATTTAGAGCAAACATCCTGAAAGGATCCATCTTGCTGTGTATCAGCAGGTCATGCTGATGGTGTAATAGCTTCCTTGGCACACTTTGGGCCCCTTAGTACCAAATGAGCATCATTATGTTTGGCACTAAGGGGCCCAAACAGCCAGGCCCATGACTGTGTTTGGGGTCTGCCAAATAAAGGTCACCCCTGCCCAACCTTGTACTCATGTTTGCGGAGAACAGCCCAAGTTATAAATGATAAGGTATATAGATAATATATATAGACACATTACACATACAAACACTTTTGTATATGCTTTTTAACCTAACATTCACACACACTCGCACCGATGCACCGCGGCAAGGACACTTACACACACAGACTGGAGGAGCTGGGGAATCAATCCATCGGCCCTTCCGGTTGTTAGACAGCCTTCTCTGCACTCTGAGCCGTAGCTGCACCTGTTAGGTACACCTTGCGGCCAAGAGAGCGCGTATTCTTCATCCAGTGAAGTCCGCTGCAGCTGGTTTCTGTGTGTCACTGAGCTATTAGGTTGATAATGTTCCTGCTTACAGCTTATATATTACTAAGTGCTATCTATTAATCTGTGTCCTGCTCCGGTGGACAAAATAATGGAAGGACAATTCATCATCTTTTTGTGCAGAACTGCGTCGGACTGCAACTGCGTTTCCTTATGAAGCACCGTCCTCTTTCACATTCATCTTTATGCCACTGGCTTCATGGAATACCTGTAATAGCTTTTATGACATACAGGAAATGTTTTTATAGCCACATTTTCTTGAGTGATAGGGAAATGGCTCCACTCAAATGACTCAAAAGGGTTTAACTTGTCAGATTGTTTGTAAATTAATATTTTTAATGGCAAGAAATATATACAGACGCTGCAATGACAGACAAAAATGGGAAGTTAAATACATTTCAAACCTATTACACATGTCTCTGGAAAACGTTTGATATCTATAATAAGAATATATGACAATAACTTCAGTAAAGCCAAAACCACTTGACAAGAGGCCACTACCACAACAAATGCAGCAAAGTGTCCTCAAGATGAAATGTGATCACTAATGCGCAGCACTGTGCATGACTTTTAGCAAAAGTGTATTGCATCAATTTGATATGTTTGTTCTACATTAATTACAGTTCTATTGAACTCAGCCAGCCTCATATCTTCTCTAGTTGCCTGCTGATTATTAGAGCAGATAACGTTTTGTAGATTTTCTGTTCTTCTCAGCTGAATGTGAAGTTAATATTTATTTGCTGTGTTGCTCCCGTATCTTGGCCTCTTGCCGCATATTGCGTGACCTGTTGTATTTTAATGTATTTATTTCTGCAGGTTGGGGAATGGCCAAAAGCATCAGGCAGCATCGACTCACAGATGATATGATTCCTCTTGGCTAGCATCATACTCTATAACCTAGTTCCGTCTAAGTTGGGCATACCTAAGCTTGTGCGGAGCGGAGGCTTGGTGCCAAATATATCTGTATTTTCATAAATAAATCTATTTCCCCCTGAGTCAGCTGACTGAACTGCACTTATGTTTCTTCACCTTTTCACTGGCGCCCTTCTTCTCCCTTGTTTCCCAATATAATACCTACACTTCCTAAAATATCTAGCTGTGGTTTGTGTCGTTTCTCACAGGTATTTTTTATTCCAGTCTTGCTGTAAAAGGTGCGACCTCTTGCCTGTCTGTTTAAGTGTATCATCTTCAAGTCTCGCAGTAGAGTATCTGAGGAGGACAGGTGTGCTACAACACCGGAGCTGGTTTCATCATCACATTCTCTCTTTATCAAACAGATGTAACGCGTGGCTGTTATCTTATTTCCAAGAGTCATAAAGTTAAAGATGAAACATTCCTAAGTAACTGTTACTGTTTTATTTCAATATTTTACAGCTTCACGATATCAAAAGAGGAAAAAGCCTGAAGCAACAGTTTAGCGGCCCACGACGGTCATGAGCAGTAACACCCCCTAGGCAAATATTACAACTTGTAAAAACTTCTTGTAACCAGCCAGGATTCTTGTTTACGAGCTTTTCACCCGTAACTTCGTGGACTGGCTCCTAGAATCAGTCTGAAAAATTCTTGGGTTATCGTGCTCGCTCTGTTCTTCTGATGTTCCTTTATGGATTTTCAAAGCTGAGTTGTGAAGGTTGTTTATTACAGAGTGATTTTTTCTTTAAGCCTTTAATTGACAGCACAGTGGAGATAGCGGGATGGCTGAGCACGGGGAGGGGTTGGGGGATGATGACACACAGGAAATGGGTTAGGGGTGGGTGGATCAGAACACAGACCCCTGCAATATGGATTGCCTGTTCAACCAAGGGAGCTAAATCTGTATACCCTGTGGTGTGGTGTTTGCCAAATGTTCTCGTGCTGCAATGCAAGTCCAAAGCATGATTGATGCACCCTTTTAGTTTAAATGTTGGAGAGAAATTTGCGTCATCTGTTCAACAAAGAGTTAATGTGTGTGTTCACTCCAGTTTCTCCAGTTCTTCAGTTCACACAACTGTAAATTACATCATTTTAATTTGGGGGGCTAATATGTGATTTAAACACATTTTGACATTTGGAATTTTTTTCTTAAATTCTATAATCTATTTAACAAGAATGTTATAAAAATATTTTTTTGGTAACAGTTTAACCACGACTCCTGATCTTCATCCTCTGAGAAGCAATAACATCAAACTCATGCACATCTTAGTCACATGCACTGCCACAGCCTTGTGTGCAGAATCACAGACCTCTGTAGGACAGGTTTTTGGCAACACACACAAATTATTCAGGAATCAAAAAGGGACCTGATAATGACAATATGCAGCTCTTTTAGTGAATAATTACGCAACAATTCATGTGATAATCTAATCACCTGTAATGCAATAATTTAGTTTGTCAAATGTGTTGTGCCGGATTAGAAAATGATCTGTTTACGTGTTTGTTCAAGCAGTGAGCAGATGATGTTTCACTGTTAACCGTCCGTGTTTCATTTCAGTATCACAGAACCAAAAAGCATGAGTTTCCGTTGTTAGCTATCCTTTTAGATCAGGGACATCACAGATAAGCACGAAGTTACAGGACTCTCACTACATCACACATGACCATGAAATGACCTTCAACTGTTTGGTGCATTGTTCCCGTCATTTGCTGATGTTTATCTGCACACAAATGTGGTCTTTTCTTTTTTTTTTTGTTTTCTCCCCTTCTTCTTCTTATTTTAACGTGTTATGTAATGGTTTTCCTTTAAAAGAAAGACAGCTTCTTCGCATGACCTCCACACACGTTGCACCATACATCATTATGACACATAGTCCTTTCTAATATCCTCACACGGTGCCTTTGCAGATTCAGCATTTCCTAGAAGTAACACCTTGTCCTGCTCATTTGCTTTGCATGCTTTGAATGCACAATGACCTCGTGGAATAAACACAATCTATGCTGAAACAAAACTTTGTTCATACATTTCCTAAGCAATCCGAATACCTTGCAGCAAGCAGTGATGTATGACCTCACAGAAGCTCCAGCTTCTTAAATGTGATAAATCGCTGCATCTATTATGTTATTGAATTTTAAATGCAATATTCTGGGCTAACTGACTTATTTTTTTCCTCTGTATTTCTTAAAGACTGAACAAACATCATTTCTGCCATAACGTTTTTTGGTGGAAAACTATAAATGCTATGGTTTGGTAGCAGTCTTCAAAGCCACTTGCATACCCACATAGACTCACATAGCTTTAGCCTAATCCCACTAAAAGCCAATCTGAATACAACGAAAATATCTATCACATTTAATTGTGTGACAGTGTTACTAAAGCTGAATTTGAAACTATTTTTCTTTTTCAGTTCATATTTCTTTACTTTTTAAATCTTGATTTTGCCCTTCCATGTAATTGAAATACAGGAACATCTTAGAAGACACAGCTTAGTTTTGAACTGTTTTAGTTATTGTTATAGGATTGCGTTTGTGTTGCCTGGCTCCATAGTCACCAGCATGTTGCCATCTAGTGGTCTCTGTGTGAATTTCAGCCCAGCAGAGCCATCTTCCACTCCAAAATACCCGGTCTCGCCCAAACAAATTGGATTCATAATGTATGGCTTACATTACACGCTGTTTATATCATATCTGAGGCTGCAGACGAGCCCTGGCAGTAAATCTATTCAGTAATATCTCCCAGTCCTCTGTGTGACATTGCCAATAAAATGGAGAATTTGTGATATGATGTATGAGTGGCCAAGGTGAATGTATTGTTTTAACCAAAAGGGCACCAGCTGCATCCCCAGAGTTGTGGCGTGGAAAGTGGAAATCTGACCTATTGGTTTAGAGCAGATAACAGCACATTCCCCCTGACCTTTCCGCTTCATTACCTGCCATGATACCTCATAAATTGAGCTGCTGACACATCAGAAGAAAAGCAGGCACTTCTTCTCTTCTCTTTTCTTCATCTCAGAGTCGGACAGTCGCTTGAACCCGAAGGTCAGCGATGCCTGTTAAATTACACCAATGTCACAACACATCTTTGAAGAAAGCTGAAATCATACAATGACAAATAAAAAACAGTTCAATTGTGTGCACTGATGTAACCAGTGCTTGTATACTGTAGGAGTGGAAACATAATTGATAAAACTATAAAGTTGATGAACTTATTGTGCGAGATATCACGCATATTAGCCCTTTTTAATCAGTGTTGCAAAGATGCAGTTATTTGGGGCTCAGTCTATCAGCCTATGTCCACTCTAATTAAACGCAAGTGGAATGTTTCCAAAATCACAGATTCTGATTTAGCTGTTAACGTGTCTAATTATATTTGGCGACCTCTGCTGGCTAACGTGGATTAAAGCGCAAGACTAAAAGATTGTTGGTGGTGCAGTTACAAAATTACAGCCTTGGAAAACCAAAGGTTCATTGTGGTGTATCTCTTGTTCTTAGCGCTGCATCCTCACAGCGAGCAGGTTCTTGGTTCAAACCTGGCTGTCTTTTCTGTGTGGAGTTTGAACACAGGCTGTTTTCTTGCATAGTCAACATAAAAAGTTCACATGCTGGCACGAGTGATACAAAAAAAATATATATATGCAGTGATTAACATAAGATGCATGAAGATGAACCTGATTTGGAATGAACAATAGGAGGGCACCACCGGTCCCTCCTTTGTTTCACAAGAGATACATGTTTTCTTTTTTGTTTGTTTTTGTGAGATCCCTAGGAATAATTAAAATGAAATGAATTTAAAAAATAACAAGGAAGAACAACTCCCACCCACACGCTACTTTATTTTTAGGGCTCAGGAGTTTGGCTGTAAAAATCTCTACTGAAATACCAGAGATTGATTTTGTTTTAAAGAAACTATTTACAGAGATGCTGAGAAGATCAATGCATTATAAGGAAACAACATTAGGCCTCACAGCAGTATCACATATTTTACGTTGTACAGTATATGAAATCAAAAGCAAATACCAAGAGCCCATGCCTGTAACTTTCTACAGAGGATAAATCTGAGCCTCCATAACATCTCCTGCAGAGAGCTATAAACCTGTATCTCTAGTCCACAATATGCTGCTACAACAACTAGTCATGGCTGGAGATGTATACAGATCGATGTGCATGGATGGGTTCCGTTTCAATAATGGCAGTATGGCGACGCCTTCCAGCAGGGATCACCCACTCGCCCACTGTGCACAGTAATGAAGGAGAGCTGACTGGAGGCGCAGGCGGCAGGTCGCTTTACATGGCAGACGACAATTCTGGACGTGACTGTATTACCGGAGATTAAAACTGTCTGAGAGAGACGTATATAGAGAGAGGGAAACAAGGGGAGGGAGATGCTTGGCTTTATGCTCTTTTCCCCTTCAACCTGTTTGTGCAATTTAACAGCAGATCACTGGCTAACAGTCCAGGAAATCAAAGGGAAGCTATGACTAAATGGGTCGTTTTCAAGTGCAACAGCCGCCAGGTGAATGCAAACTTGCGCCAAAAGCTAAACAATGAAATTGATCCACCTGCAGACATTTACCTTAAAACTCAAATCTTTGTCTTTTAAGATGATGCATAAGATCTCAGTGGATGATTGCAAAGATCAAACAAACAAACCCTGGATTTGGTTATCACGGGATACGTGATAACTCATGATCATCAAGTGCTGACATTCATTATGATGCAGTATAAGCACTGATCACAGAGATAAATAAGGCTGTGTGGGATGTAAGCGCTGTTGCTTT
Source organism: Bujurquina vittata (assembly GCA_015106715.1). Classification (NCBI taxonomy): domain Eukaryota; kingdom Metazoa; phylum Chordata; class Actinopteri; order Cichliformes; family Cichlidae; genus Bujurquina; species Bujurquina vittata. The sequence continues at coordinate 8,003 of VUQK01020010.1, forward strand.
GACATGAACCAGGTGATGTTTTGTCTGGTTGCAGAATGCCATGCGTTTTACAAAGCGCTCCCAGTTAGGTCATTATCTAACTTTATGATCAAGGAGTAATCTGCAAGGTTATTGTTTTTCATGTTGGAGACATCTTTGGCACAAACCGATTATTACTGCTGCGGTTTTGAAGTTGATCTACCCAGAGATCAGTTGGCAAGCAAGCAGTGAGTCAACAACGAGTTTGGATTTTCTGTTGCTACAGTCGTCCTTTTCTTCTGCTCCATTCAGCCATTGTTTCGTGCGCTGCTGCTCGGTTCTGCTTCAAATTATTCAGAGCATTGTGAAATGAAACATGGCATCCTCCTCATGGGATGGTAAGATTTGTGCATGGAGCATTATTTATGTGACAGTGTTACCTCACCTTTAACTGTTAAAGGTGTCAGCAACTCCACTCCCCTCTCAGGTCTCTGCAGACGGTGAGATCCTGTGGAGATCAGGCAGAGAGAGCAGATCTTAGAAAGATCAATACTCCTTAGTGGATTTCCTATATCAACCACACTGAAATCCTACCATCTGTGACATATAGGTTGAGAGTATAAGTCACTGCTGGGTGGAATCCAATCCAATAAGGCGCTCTCCACACCGTCTGTTCTTGTAGGGTTGGAAATGCTGGAAGCTGGCAGAGGTGGATGAGTGGAGATACCAGGTAGCTACACCACGTGGAGTGGTTACTTTTTTTTTTTTATCGGTTCCCAGTTAGCTTCACTTTTTACTTTCTTTAGATAGAGGCTATTGGTCTGCTTATTTGACGAACATACTGATAAAAACACCAATTGGTAACACAGGAAGTAGCAAAGATGTTTAACATTGCCATGAATGTGAGACAATGTAATCTCACTCTCTTTTTTACAGGTGTGCATCATGTCTGGTATGAGCTTTACTATGAAAAGTATAAGGAGTGGCTGCACAAGGCAGCTAAGTAGCCTAATTGGTAGCAAAAGTGAAGGCAGGTTATTTTGTGATTGCAAAATGTAAAGTTAGCCCCACAGCGACATCACTGTCATATCTGCACAATAAATGAAGCTTACATCAGCAACTTTTAGCTTAGCACAGCCCAAAGATTAGAAAAAGAGGAAACAGCTGGACTGAATATGTCCATCCACCAATGCTCACTGATTTACAGTTTATACCTCGGTCAACATCAAATGTTACCGTTATCGTCTCTGTGATGTTTCCAGGCAACCAGTGGCTCCAAGGAGATACAACTGGGCAAAATGTCTTTTTTTTATTTATCAGCTTCACGTGTTTACCATGTTTTACTGCACACAAGGAAGAGTTCATCTGCCCGTGACCAGAGACACGTACTTGTGACAATGTGACAAGATTGTCCCCCTAACTACGCTGCGATGTTAGCTAAATGCTTACTTTGGTTGGTGTTTTTTTTTTTATTTTTAAAGTTCTTAAAATAACTGGGTCATGAAACATGTATGAAAAGACAAATGGCTTTTTTTCAAATGTGTTTATTAGGATGCACTGACCACCACAAGGTGAGTGTCATTGACTCCTATTACACTTCAGAGAAGGGAAGCATCTGGACAGGTGGTATCTCCAAAACTGGACAACTCACAACCCAAACAATCTACATGTGCTACACTACAAGACAGAGTGGAAACAATTCATTTTGAACTATCCCTTTAACGTATATTCTTTATCATAGAATATTAATTTGCAAAATAAAATAAAAAAACAATAATATAGCAATGCTATTGTGTGCGTAGCATTTGCTCTCTTTTTGGATTATATGTCAAGAATCTTTAACAATGACAATGCACAGATAACGCACTAAAACAATAAACAGAAACAAAACCCCAAATCAAAGATCCTAAATGTGCAGTGAAGGCAATAAATCAGCAGTATCACATGTGGTTTTCATCTTTCTGTATTCAACAGTTGCTTGTTTCACTATAAAAAAAATTATATATATATATATATATACACACACACACACACACACACACACCAGGGAAAATTGGAGTTTGAAACATCTGGTTTTAATAAAAGAGGAAGTCAAATAAATGTTTTTACAAGGCGTAAACATTTTACACAGCCAACACCACAGAGACTTACGGGGGGCTTGCATGTACGAGCGGGCTTCCATGTTTTGCAGTTGATGCGCTGGCCGTTGTGCGGTAAAGGCTGGTGTGCGATGGTAACAGACAACAGGCACTAGAAGTAGCAGAGAAAGACATATTCATCTTGGGTGAAGAACATTATTAACAAAAGTTATAAAAGGACTCTTTCCAGGCGATGAGAACAAACTCCTTTATTTATCTGTAAGCATGGTTTAAATTGTCTCCTCAGATGCAACACTAACACAAGAACATTGCTTCAAATCGCACTTTTGTCTGATTTTATTTCTAAAAATGTAAACATGTTTATATATTGTGTCACACCCTTGAGGTGATTGTGCGCAGTAAAAATGTTACAGCCCCTAACTTAATGGCTCAAAAGGAATCCAACATATAAAACGCCACAAGCAGCACCCCGAGCTCACGCACAACCAAAAAAAGAAAAACAACCAAAAAACCCCAAAAACACTAAGTGCACAGTGGGGTGTGCTTTCAATAAGAAGTGATCTGTAAGTCACTGTAATTAAATTTAAAAGAAATGGATAGGGATGCATAAGTATTTGCCCCCCCACACCCCACAGACACACACAAAAATCTAAAGTTATAGCTTAGTTATTGTTTCTGCTTTTTTGAGTTTGCCCCGAGGAGCGGCACAAAAATGAAGACAGCCACAGTTTTATTCTAAATTTGTAGGCCTGCTTGGTTTTCACAGCCACGAGCAACAAACAAAGGCTTCATGGTCAGAGAAAGGCCTGTGGGCTAAAATGATTATCAGGTAAGTGCAGTTAAGGCTGAGCTATGGCTGCGGCAGAAAGTTGTCCTCATTCCACATTGTGTCAGTACAGAATGCACTTTTGTTAAACGCTTAGCATCACACAAGCTGCTATTTATTAAATTTAAAAAAAAAAGCACTTAAACGTGACTAAAAGGGCAAATATCTTTGAATTTAAGTTGAGAGACGGAGCTTACGATGCATAATTGAACTCATGTGGATATCCATATTCTTCCCTATTTTCCCAAGCTGCACCATATGAAAGCCCAGAGGTTTTATTTAGGAAACACGCTAACCACCAGCTTTAGACTTAACAAGGCATTAGATGAATAAAAGATGATATAAAGCATCTCCCTGAGTGAGCCTCTCAATAATATTGTGCATTTTATGCCCAAAGATGCCATGTTTGTACAGCTGGAAAGTCAAATCAGCCTGTAGAGTGTGACATTAAAACTGCAGGAATTCTGGCTCTTATTTCCACCAGAGCTCTCTCAGATTGTTGTGCATATACATTTTTTATTATATAATTTCATATATTCTGCTTTATCTGACATGGCTATGTAGAAACAGGTTTAAGGAATGTCCTAACTGGAATGTTTAAAACTAACTGGGTGAAGGGCTCGAGCTATTTCCACAAAGAAAAGCTTTCATGCATGCAAAGCTTTTAATCTGTTGAGTACAAATATCAGAATGAGCTGTTATCTGAACTGCTGTTTTCCATACCAGAAATTGGTCAAATAAACATACACAAATGAATAAGAGAATAAGACTAGGCCACACCTCGTCACAACTTTCACAGTATTTCTCAAGTCGCCCTGCATGTGAAGATTGTACTGTGCAAAATGAAAAGAGAAAGAGAAAAAAAAAACCTAAAACAAACAAATGTGCTTGGGCATAATTTTCTATCTGAAGTTGGAGCCTGAGAAACTATTCTGGCAGGTTGTTCTGCAGACAGAGACTCTGGGTGGCTGACAGCAGCAAACCGAGGTAAACGTCAATTAAGACGTTACAGTAGATGACAGGCCTAAAGAAAACAGCGCCGTGAGATGCCATCTGGGGCAGACTGTGTAAACTGAAGGTGTCTGAACATGACGCTTCAGATAAGGCTAAAATGTTAGCAGCTTTAGACTTGTCAGGTTAACACGAAAAGGCATGAGGAAGACTTCCGGTGGCTGGTGTGCCTGCAGGCCGTCTACTTGTGAATTAGAATTATTTTCCACATCGAATAAGTGTTTTTGCTCTTGTTAATTTTTCATAGAAAAGGAGAATTTTGCAAATTGTATCCTATAATTCTAGATGTGTTTCATGAGCCCAATATGTACAGGCTTACTGGGGTTTCACACAGCTTGGTAGTTCATCTGCAGTTAGCCTTGATGCTAATGCATTTGTATCCAGAAGCGTTTAAGCGAGCATGCTTTTTGTCAACTGTGGGCACGCACAAGCACAGAGCGCTCCAGCAGCAGCATTAGTAAATGGATAAGAAGTCAGATGTTTCAGACCACTCCTGCCAATCGATCTTCTGACTTTTCCATTATTCATAAAACGCATCTCGTCATGTGAAAAAACATGCAGACAAACTAATGGCGTCTTTATTCTTAACGATTTGTCTTTAACCAAAATAGGGCACGCTCCCCCCCCTGTCAGAGCAATACTCAAGTCTCTCGTGATGGATCACATTTTCCTCCACTTGGTTCAAATTTTATGAGAGCCGTGGCGCTGATCTTTTGCCAGCGTGTTTAATGTGTAGAAATTGATTTGGAGAGAAAACATCTCAGATGTGTGTTTTGTTTTCATCCTTCTCTAACAGAACTTCAGAGAGCAGGAAGTGTGTGCGTCATGAAATTTGCCCTGGTTATCTGCTTTCACACGCTCTGGCCAGCCGCCTGCCCTCAAACTGCACCAAGCTCCCACTGCGAGAGAGGCTGACACACAACACATACACACACATTCGTACACATACATGTAGCTTCACATAGAAGATGCATAAATACTCCACGCAGCGATGCCGATTAGATCAGCACATTCACTGCTCTGTGCACCTACTCTTAAGACTGACTTTGATGAAGTGTATCCACTGCTACGTAAAGCCTCCGGCAGCATGTACATGTATTTATTTCACTTTGCAACGTGCAAATACATACGGATGTTGCGGCGAATCCTACAATTCATTTTGCATACGCTTGCTCAGAAAAAGCCAGCTCAGTTGCATATATTTTAAGTTGCTGTGCAAGGTTTTTTTTTTGTTTTTTTGGAGCTGAGCTGAGTAGCAATGCATCTTGTTATGAGGAACTTCTTCTCAAGCCTTAGGTGAGGGTGAGAATGTGTGAGGTCACTCCATGTGACCTTTAGCTGAAGCCGCTCGGCCACCATTGGTCCAGAGCCAAATCCCTCCTCCCCCCCCCCCCCCCCCCCCCACAAAAAACACCCCCCCCCCCACCGTCAGGCGATC
>VUQK01020015.1:0-11380 GCA_015106715.1 Bujurquina vittata
TTATCTTATTTTCCTTGTGTGTACAGCACTTTGGTTAACTGTTATTTTAAAATGTGCTTTATAAATAAATTTGGATTTGGTTAGATAATTCTAATCAATCTGATGCTTAATGTATCTAAAACTAAAGAGCTGATTGTCTGTTTTAGAGGACAATTCAACATCCCCCTTCTCCATCAATGGTCAGGTTGGTGAGAGGGTTTCCTCCTTCTGTTTGCTAGACACCACTATACACTAGTCTCTATAATGGGACTTGAACACCAGTTCTATCTTAAGTAAAGACCACTAAAGACTCAGAAAATCAGGGAAGTTAAGATCAATTTTTAAAAAGCTGTCAAAGACAGTGTGCTTACTTGCTTCTGTCTCAGAGTGATGCTGATAAGCTAATTCATGCATTTATTATTTTCAAGCTGTCCCAAAAGCTCCATGAAAAGCCTTCAGCTGATCCAAAATGCTGCAACAAGAGTACTGGCAGGGACTGGAAAGAGAGAACACATTTCTCTCATATTTGCTTCTCTTCATTGATTCCCTGTTAAATCCAGAATTTCATTTAAAATCCTTCTTCTAACATAAAAGGCCTTAAATAATCAGGCACCAACTTACCTTAAGGACATCATAGTACTATAGTAGTACCACTTCATTCTCAGACTGCTGGTTTACTTGTGGCACCTTCTCCTAATTTAAGGTAAGGTTTAAAACCATCTTTTTGATCATATTTATAGTTCGTACTTATGGATTAGTACTTAGATTAGTACTTATAGATTAGTACTTATAGATCCTACTTATTTTACATGTGTGCTTGGGGGGGGAGGCACCATTTTTCACTCTCTGTTTTTTCAGTTTTTATACACCACTCGTCATTTAATCATGGGTTATTATTATCTCTTTCTCTCTTCCACAGCACACGCTTTGTCCTGTCTCCCTCCCCTCACCCCCAACTGGTCGCGGCAGATGGCTGCCCCTCCCTGAGCCTGGTTCTGCTGGAGGGTTCTTACTGTTAAAAGGGAGTTCTTCCTTCCCACTGTTGCCAACGGCTTGCTCATAAGGGTCATTTTAACTGCTGGGTTTTCTCTGTAATTATTGTACGGTTTTCACTTTACAATATAAAGCACATTGAGACAACTGTTTATTGTGATTTGGTGCTATATAAATAAAACTGAATTGAATTAAATTATTTTCTACATCCTGACTTAGTACAGTAACGCAACCTACAGTACCAATGAAAATAACAATCTGATAAAATAATATAAAGAGCCTATAAGATTATTGTTTGCAATCTGCCTTCCATTGAATCACCCTGTACATCTCCTGTACAATCTTCTCCCATCAGGCAAAGGATACAGGAATATTGTTAGCAGAACATCTTTTCTACTACATTTTAGATTTTATCTGTTAAAAGTACTTTCGTACATTTCATGCATTGTATTGTGCTGTGTTATGTCTTGTTGGATGTGTGATGTGATATATGTGACCACAACAAGACAAATTTATATCAGCTATGTTCTTGAAATAGCTACCATAATCATAGCTCAGCAAGTTTGATTAAACTGAGAAAACAGTCTTCCATATAATACATTCAGCAATCTTGTCTTTGGTATATTTTTGATTAAAATTAACAGAGCACAGGCTGATCTTTAACAGTTAGCCAGTCTATGTTAACATATTTACACATATTTGCACATTTATATTAGTAATGTAAGAACATTACGATGCAAAATGTATAGCTTTATTTTTGAGGCGCTGTTAACTTTTTCATTTTTTTTCCCCCTGAAATACTGGGTGAGCTCACAGAACAATAATCCCGCTGTAACAGAAATGAATGCTAATGCTGATGCATTTAAAGCTTATTTTTTGATAAGATAAGATAAGATAAGATAAAACTTTAATGATCCCACAACAGGGGAATTTGCACATTACAGCAGCTCAGAAAATAAAGAATACAAGGATTTGTAATATTTGATGTATTGATTTTGAAACTTTTCTCACCACAGATTTCCCTCCATTCATTTTACTTGTATGACCATCTCAAGACTAAAAATAATAATGGCCCCAAACAGCTACTTTGAGGTAGTCCACACATTACATGAAAACAAGGATAAACAGACTAGCAGAAATCAAACTAGACAATGTGGTAATTTTGATGGCACCCCCTCCACCCACCCACCCACCCATTTTATGACACACATCAAAACAATACAAAAATCAATCCATTCATTTTCTTTCCCCTATCTGGGGTGTGGAGCCCAGACCTCTCTCTAGCCCGGCCTCCACCTCCAGTTACAGTATGACGTAAGTGGCTGATGTGGCTGTGTTTATACCTGTGCAGGTGCATTGCGTGTGTTAATTACCTTTTGGTCATGTCCCGGTGTTTTACATGCGGTGTCGGCCGACGAAACATAAAATGCTGGCACTTTTTTCCCCTCCTGGGTCCTACTCTCAGTGTTTTTAAGGCGCAAACACATTTGTCCCGCTGGTTTTCTCGCTTCTTTGTGCGAACGGGAAATGCCATCTGGTGGCAGATACCTGCATAACATTTAGAACAAACATTTACCAGCACTGGGTTTACTGAAACCCTAATAATTAGACTACCCGACTAGTACGTCTGGTACCAACTGGTAACAATACCGGCGACTAGTCATCCAGTCGGGTAATCGCGTACATCCCTAATATATGCATTTATTTTTTCGAAACTATTCCCCTATAAATCTATAATCTATAAATTATTAGGTGGTGTTGTGGTTAGCACTGCTGCCCCACAGTTGGAATACCATCTAGAAGGCTTCCACCTTGGCCTGGGCCTCTCTCTCTCTCTCTGTGGAGTTTGCGTGTTTAATCCGGGCATTCCAGTTTCCTCCCACAGTCCACACGCACTTACTGGGTTTACGTTAATTGGCTACAATAAATTGTCCATAGGTATGAATGTGAGTGTGGATGGTTGTCTGTCTCTTTGTGTTGGTCCTGCAATAGGCTGGTGGCCTGTACAGGGTCTACCCTGCCCTATGTTAGCTGGGATAGGCTCCAGCCCCCCTGTGACCCTAAACAGGAGAAGTGGATGGATGGATAAATCCTTATAACTAATACAATGCATTTTCCAATTTTCTGATTGGAAGCCTGCTAACCTAGTGCTGTGCATTAAAAGAAATGTGACAAGTGGAGCCAATGTAACCCTGCGGGATCCAAAATGCTGCAGTGAGAGTACTGACAGGGACTAGAAAGAAAGGGCATATTTCTTCCATACTGGCTTCTCTTGATTGGCTCCCTGTTAAATCCTTCTTCTAACATATAAATCCTTCAATAATCAGGCCCCACCATATCTTAAAGACCTCATAGTACCATATCACCCTATTAGAGCACTTTACTCTCAGGCCCTTTTTCCACCTACAGAGTTCCGGTGCCAGTGCCAGTATTTGAACCGTTCAGCAGTTTTTCCTCTGCGAACGTTGTCGATGCTTGGCGAAAAATGGCTTCAACTCGGGCCCTGCAAGCTAGCTGGTCTCGAACAAAGAACGCGTGACGCAAGCAGCAGAAAGGCGTGACTCTGCTGTCTCAATGTAAAGTATTTTACCGCATGAGCAAAGCGATGACTGTGAATTAGGTTGGGCCCTAAAGCTGAACTTGCTGCTTTGCAGAGACATGCGGTCAGGGGATAAGGCAGTGCCTCCAATGTCATCATGTACCCAAGTAAAATACTTACAATGATAACAGAAAATACTGTAGTTTCTTAATTACTTCAACATGTTAATGGTCAAAATTGCGCAGTTTACGCATCGCCTGTTCAAACACATGGAAGAAATGCGGGGCGAGCCAGTGCAGTGCTGTGGTTCACCTCTGGTGGCGCTGTGTCACATACGGTAAATGAAGCAGGCGGTTGGCGCATGCCCATTGCTGTTTCTCTTTATATCACCAAAATACACTCAACTTCACCGCACGTCACTGCTGCTTGTATCAGTTCATATCACAGATAAAAGGACACAAAATGCGTACTTGTTGCTTTGCTGATAATCGCTGTCTGTGTTTACCTCTGTGCCACACACATGCTGCAGAGCATCTTGCAAAGTCTGCAATGCACAGGCCCGTTCTTAATCATTTTGCCAGTTCAGTGAAACCTACAGCAGCACTGGCACGAGCACTGGTGCCTTGTCAGTCAAAACGCAGTATCAGACTGGTGGCTCCTAGGGTATTTAAAAGCAGAATGGGAGGCAGAACCTTCAGCTTTCAGGCTACTCTTCTGTGGAACCAGCTCCCCGGTTTGGATCCAGAGACAGACAGTCGCTCTGCTATTAGGATTAAACTTAAAATGTTCCTTCTTTGTGTAACTATGAGGATTGAAACATTTTTAAGTTCAACAGACATTTACATCAATTGAAATTTCTTTTCATAATGGCACTCACAATGCTGCATGCCGTTTCGGAATTTTCTACTCATTTTTTTCATTACATTCACTCTGTATCTCATTTTCTCTTTGAAATGCATACACAAATATACACATAGATAGGTTGTAGCACTAAGGACCTTTACACTGAATTGAAAGCCTTCCTCCACACTCTCCAGTGTGTTGTTGGTGCCCCCTTTCTGCAGCCTCTTGACAAGACCACTGCTTTCCACATACTGCAATGGTTCAAACCCCTCCTTCTCCACCACCAGCAGCAGCAGCAATCGTATGAACACTAAAATGTTAGTGACAAAGAATCAAACCACCCAGAGAAATGAGCTTGTGTGACAGTGTCCTGGTTAAAATGTGCTTGCAAAATGTAACACTTTTCTTGCTCTCTTTTCCCTCTCACTGTTTCTCTGCAGTATGTGGCATTTGCCTCACTATTCTTCATCCTGCTCTCCATCTCTACATTCTGCCTGGAGACCCATGAAGCCTTCAACACCATCTACAACAAAACAGAGAATGTCACCATTGGCAATGTGACACATGAGGAGGTATGGTGAAGGTTTAGTGGCATGGCTTGCCTGACCACATTAAGATTGGCTTTATATATGTAGAGGAATTGAGGTGGTGATCTTACCTACCCTCACCAGAGATTTTAATGTGTTACAGAGAGCATACGTGGGTAATGTTCATGTCTTGTTTTTCTTCTGTAATAATACCTTAGAGCATTCTTTTTGTAATTTCAAGGAGTCTTTCTGCTGGAAGATGCTCCATCCTTCTCTTGCGTTTTATTCGCTCACAGTGAAGTGTGTATGATGAAAATGGAGCATGTTCTTGCTAATGTGATACAAATGTTAATGCCAATAGACACTCAACAGTCACACCATTATAACCCTGTAATATGCAGTATACAATACCTCTAATGGTCCCCTGCAGTATCCTTAGCAAAGATATTAGTAGCAGATCTGTCAAGTCTCAATATCCCAACAGCCTGTCACTGATCCATGGTTAATCATTGTTGGTAGGCAGTCCTCCAGTCCTCACTGCTGAACAACAGCATCCCACAGGCATTGACATTGTGGAGATGGTCTACCGTTTTTAATCACCATGACAAAGAGAACCACCTGTTCACTAAATATACCAAAATATTCCAGGAGTTGATATGTGTCACTCTTATGATATAATCACTCTAATTCTCCTTATTTATAAACAATTTTTTTTAGCTCATCACTGGACAAAGCAATCAGAAGAGCTACATTTCATATCCTTATCACCCTACGACCAGTTATAATATACAACTTATATTTTCTAGCAGTACACACACGTCACAAACTGTGCAATTGTGCAGTTTAAAATTGTATCAGTTATTATAAATTTAGAAAAGTCTGCGAGCTAGTTCAGGTACACAACTCATAACATGACTGCCTTTTTCCACATTGTACAACTAACATGCACACTCTCCCAGTTCTATTTAAGGCATAGATTTTCCCCATCGCTTCCTTTGACAGGCTAATTCTGTTGCTGCTCTGCATCACTGCCTGCTAATAATAAGAGCAAGCAGTTAATACGGTCCACTCTCAGTATGCTCAACAGGGCTTCTAGGGGGAAAATATAATACACAGAAACTTTAAAAACGTGTTAGACATTTGCATTAGTCTTGCGGGATCTGAAAATTTTATATCAGTGATGAAATTACAACTGGTATGTTGCCCACTACTAATTTCTAGGGACCCTTCCCTTTAAAGAGAACCAAAGAGGTGGACTGAGCCCCACAAAACAGTGACAGAACCCGAATACTCAAAAAGAAAAAATATACCAAATTGCAAAACTCAAAAGACTGGGCAAAAGGCCCAGGACCAAGACAAGGCTTTGCAAACTAGATTTCAGTTGACTTTTTTGAGGATCATGGGTCTTACTGCTACTGTTACTGACCAGTTTTATGTAATGTCATCTTTAATGACAGAGGGTTACATAGAATTTAGAAACACACTTTTTTGTGTGTTTTGCTTTCTTTGTTTTTGAAAAGAAGGTTGTTGTCACAAACTGAAGGACAAAACTGCTGAAGAAATTATACTGAATATAATTTAGTGGGATTATACTAAGTATAGAAGTGTCTAATAATGTGATGATAGGACAATGACCCTGGAAAATCATGATCGTATGCCCCTGTATGCATGCAGGGATTTTGCGAAGTGTTAGGCTGAGAACATTTGTATGATAACCCTCTTGGATGGAGAATGAGTTTGAGACATGAGGGTCTGGGGTGTTGATAATGATGGCAGATGTAAAAAAAAAATAATCCCCTAACTTCAAGTGCTCATCTGCTTGTTCTATCTAAACATGCATTTAAAAATGTGAATAACATCTAAGTTACAGTCTTAAAAAATGAATTATGATGAATTTATAATGATTATGCATATTTATATATAAATGATTATAATGAAATTATAGAACACAAACTGAAGCCTAAAAATGTGTTTTGAAAGATTTTAGAGCAGGAAGCAACTGAAGCCCATAAGAACAGTAGCTCCATAAGTTTGGACCCTGCAGCTAATGGAAATGTGAACCACATTTGGTGAGACAAGCTATGTTATGCAGTAAAAAGCATTTCACTTGACATGATGTAGTTGTATGCCGTGGTTAAAGTGAGCTGGAACAATCTGGAACAGGATTCCAGCACCTTCAGTTAATGAGCAATTAAATTTAATCAGCAGGTTTATGCATTTTACTGCTGAGCTAGTTAATTTTTTGTATGCCACAGCCTGGCATTGCTTTCAGTGAAAGCATGGAGACACTTGCTTAGTAATCAGAAAACATATTTGTTTGTCTCATTTTATCTTAACATCCCACAGATGCAATCTACTGTGAACTTAATTCTGCAGTAGAAAAAAATATATTAAGATATATTAAGTATACTATACTATTACTATTATAGTATTATATTATATTAAGATAATATGCATGTCATTAGTGTACACCTTCATGATGAACTTTGACATCTTTGCACAGCCTTTTTTCAAAGTTTGCCTACAAATGCTGCAGGTCTCTCTCAGCACAAATGCTGAGTGGCTGAGGCAGTATTCCCTAAGATATCACCCAAATGTTGCTCCCAGCTCATCAGCCACTCGGCAAAATTTGGACATGTGCCTCTGTATGGCGTAATTAATGAATTCATTACATAAATCAACTTATTTTTTTTCTTCTCTGCAGATTGTGTATGAAGTGGTCACAGACAGCTGGCTCACGTATGTGGAGGGTGTCTGCGTCATCTGGTTCACCATTGAAGTGATGGCACGTGTCGTCTTCTGTCCTGACAAGGCAGAGTTCTTCCGCAGTGCCCTCAACATAATAGACTTTGTGGCAATAGTGCCCTTTTACCTGGAGGTGGCACTGAGTGGCCTTTCCTCCAAAACAGCCAAAGATATTCTGAGCTTCCTGCGTGTAGTACGTTTTGTCCGTATCCTTCGTATATTCAAGCTGACCCGCCACTTTGTTGGTTTACGTGTCCTGGGCCATACTCTGCGGGCTAGCACTAATGAGTTCCTGCTGCTCATCATCTTCCTGGCACTAGGCGTCCTCATCTTTGCTACCATGATCTACTATGCTGAACGCATTGGTGCTGACCCAGATGATCCAACAGCTGCGGCTCACACCAACTTCAAGAACATCCCCATTGGTTTCTGGTGGGCTGTGGTGACCATGACCACATTGGGATACGGGGATATGTATCCTGAAACATGGTCAGGAATGCTTGTGGGTGCTCTTTGCGCCTTGGCTGGTGTGCTGACAATTGCCATGCCAGTGCCTGTCATTGTAAATAACTTTGGCATGTACTACTCCCTGGCCATGGCCAAGCAGAAGCTCCCCAAGAAGAGGAACAAGCACATCCCCAGAGCACCACAACCAGGCAGCCCAAACTACTGCAAGCCAGATGCCCTGGCAATGGCAACAGCCTCTCCACATAGGTTGATGGGTAATGTGCTTGGGCCTGGTATGGTGGGATCTGGCAGCATGATGGGTACTGGAGACTGCCCATTGGCACAGGAGGAGATCATTGAGATCAACCGGGCAGGTGAGTAACTGTACATAGCTAAGCTAAGTTTCTTATAGAGGTTGAGGATTTTTTGTACATCTGTAATTTGTTAGACAAAGACAACATTATTGTTGTCCTGCCTCTGTATACCAAACAATCAATATGTGGTTCAAGTGGAATCTATCAGGATAAGTAATCATAGGTTATAATAAATAAGTAAATGAAATTGCTCTCCACAATCTTTACAGTCAGGGAACAAAGACAATAATAGTGACATTTTATAAACTGAGAATGTTCAAATTCATTTTAGAATTTTAAAATCAGATATTGGCTAAATGCATGATGTGTTGTTCAATTTTATCCTCGTGAAACATATTTCTTTGAGGTATTAAGGTCTTGTATTTTTGTGTTATTCAAAAGATGTATGAAAATACTCTGCAGTTTGGTAGTTTAGTGGAGGCTGAAATGGTTAGTTAATGCGTTTTTGAAATACCATTTTTTTAAAAGGTATTATGCAGTTTATAGTAATGTACTACGGTGGACTGGTGGAGGTCACCTTGTGGTGTTCATGACTATTTTTAGGTTCTATTAAGAGAAGTAAGGTTGGAAATCAGCCATATAGCATGAATAGCACCCAGGGTCAGCTGAGCACATAAAGAAAATTCTACTGGAATTGACAAAACAAGTTATTTTTTGGCATACAGTCCATGCAAATGTCTTGACCTGCTTCTCATTTCAATATGTTTTGCCAGGAAAATGGGAAACAGGTGAAGCGATTTATTGAAATTTGCAAACATAAATGGAAACAGAGTATATAAGGCAAAACCAGTTTAACAGTTCTAACTAGCTTAAAAATTCCCATTTGGTATGACCACTTTAATTCTTCAACACAGCCTGAACTCTCTTATGCAAGGATTTTTACAGTTTCTTTATCTAGTCTTCAGGGATAATTCTCCAGGCTTCTTGAAAGACATTCCAAAGATCTTCTTTGGATGTTAGCTGTCTTTTGTTTCCTTCCTTGTTAAGATCCCACTGTTTCAGTCTATTCAGGTAAGTTTTTACTGCAATGGCAATTTGTTTGGTTTTATGTTTATGGTCTGGAACACTTGGGAACACTTCTGACTTAATTTTATCATGTTTTTTCCAGCATACCCTAATGCTAAGTCCTGCTACCCATTTACTCTATCTTCTCTCCTGACGAGTGTGTGTGTGTGCGTACATAAAGTCTGCTCGGCTGCAGTGTGCTGGTCATGTGATCAGGAGCTGTCACGAGGCATTCATGTTCTTTTTACACCTTTTCCCTGCATTTCTCCTCCTTCCTGTTCTCTTATGTCATTTTGCTCTTTCTGGTTCTCATCTCATTGGAGATGTTCCTTCCCATCTCTTCTCTTATCACCTTTTTCCATTTTTATTGCTTTTATGCTTTCAGCCTTCCTTTCCTTGCTACAGAAATTCACCAGTCAATAATCTTAAACACATCTCCTGCTTACTCTCTGTGAGTTTCCCTGTTTTCTTCGTGCATTTTCTCCTTCCTTTCTGCCTACACTATTTTGCCATTTGAATCCGTTTCTTTGGTCATCAGTTTTCATGACTAGCACTCTGGCTCAGTGGTCATCATTGTTGCCTCCACGTGGGTTCCTGGTTGAACCTATTTTTTCTGGGAGTTCGAGTGGCCTTTGCCATTGAATAAACATCCATGGATAACCCTATCTTTCTTGGCACAGGACACTCTCACAAAAGAGATTTAAAAAGTTTCCTGTTTAAATGTAATAAATTAGAATGCTTTAATTTTTCATTATACAGAATGTACAATGAGTTTGGAAGCCACTCCTGTTTTAAAAACTAAAAGTAAAACTGAAGCTCACTCTTAGTTATTTTTTACTACTGCGCCTCCTCCTTTTTTTAACCAGACTCCAAGCAGAATGGTGATGCAGCAGCCAATGCTGCAGCCCTGGCCAATGAGGACTGCCCTACCATTGACCAGGTCCTTGGAGATGAGCGTAGCCCAGCCACTGGTGGCCTCGGCTCCACCACCAGCCGGGAGCGCTACCCACATGACCGGGCTTGCTTCCTGCTGAGTGCAGGGGAATTCCAGCGCACGACAGATGGGAATGTTCGGAAAGGTAAGTGGGCAGAGAGGGATAAGGTCAATACTGAGAGCAAGAGAGTGGGTGGAGTGAAGAGAGGGCAGTACTTGACAGCAGTGGACTATCACTTGATGCATGGTCTTGATTGATTTAAACCAACATGTGTATAGTGTGTGAAAATATCAAGACAAACATGGAACATGCACCAAGAAATATCAGTTGCACACACACATATTTACAAAGGATGAACTTAATTACAACAATAAGAGAACATTACTCAAGCTTTAAAATATATAACAAATACATTATGTTGTAGGTTAAAAAATGATTAAAAAAGGTCAAATCATCACGAACTCTCTTCTGTGGCACGTGTAACACATACAGGTGTGCTGAATGGCATCAAAGATTCTGCTCCTTCCCACATTCCAAGTATGTAATTGCAGAAGAAGTTCCCTAAATTCATTTATCCTCCATCTGTACCTTCAGAGGTCGCTTCAGTGCTACAGTCTGACGTTGAAGTCACTGGATTTACTGTGCTGAAACACAAAAGCAATAATGGCAGTTTTTTTTTTTGTGTGTGAACATTGATTCAGATTCTGCACTGAGGTGACTGAAGAGTCACAGTAGTAGTGCAGTGGCCTTCACTCTGTGTCAAACTCTTTTCACATAGCTAAACTGCTTCATTTTGAAACTGCCCTTTTTAAGGGATTATGTCAACTGTAGTTTTTCCTACAGGTAGGTATTGCACAGCTAGCATTGGTTTTATGTTTTTATACTGTCAACAAATCCCATGAAACATAAAATATGCTCACCTAACATGGATCTGTAGTAGTAGTTATAGCTTTATCTGACCCTGAAGATTATGTTGTCTCCACTCATGTTCAT
>VUQK01020016.1:0-11253 GCA_015106715.1 Bujurquina vittata
TGGTGTATATGGCTATGCGTGGGTCTGTGTGCATGCACACAGCATGACTGTGTGTGTGTGTGTGTGTGCGTATGGATGTATGAGTGTATATATATGTGTGTGTGTATGTATGTGTGTGTATATGTATTTGTATGTATATGTATGCAGATATATCTTTCTTGTTTGTTTTTTTCTTCTTTTTTCCCCTCTTTCTTTTCTCCTCTTTTTCTCTTTTTTCCCCCGCCTGTCAGAACTGGCAAAAATAAATTAAAAAAAAAAAAAACTAACAGGAACAGCCTATAGACAACTTATAGAGCTCTTCTTGTAAAGTAAATATGTTTGGTCCAAGAGTGCGTTCAGATTATCATTCTGACTGCAAAACTGCCAGACATAACAGGTTTAAAAAAAAAAGTTTCAGAGAAAGAACATTGTTTTTTTAGCACCACCAGCCCCCACCCTTATTTTATCACACATTTATTTTCAGTGTTAACTTTGCACTTCCTGACACACACTGACTTCATGCAAGAAGCAGATGTGATTTTGATCTTGTTTGTACAGTCTGCGTGTTTACTCTGTTTGCTACTCATATCTGTGCATGTGTATAATAGCCTGCAGGTCATAAATGATCTCTCAGCCTTGAAAGCAGAGTCAGGGACAGCCTGGATTATGCTCCGCTCTGCCATCAGCACAGGTTTACCCAAAGTGTGGATGAGCAAATGACCACAAAATTCTGCTTTCCTCTCAGGTCATCAAGCTCCTTTATTTCTTTTTAATAATGTATTTAGTTTTTTTATAACAACCAAAATAATACCCAGAAGTAGACATAAACATCAAAGAACCCAAATAAATCAATAGGTAAGTAAATGGATACCTAAAACAATTAATAAAAAAGCAAAATTAAAAAACAAACACCCCCCCAAAAAAAACAAAAAGAAAAAACCCAAAACAACAGCTCTGAATGTACAAATATTCAAGGCACTGGTGCGGCACTTATAACAATATTTCCATATAGATTTGCAAGAAATGAGAAAAGTGTCAGATTATAAAAACATATGTCCGCTATCAAACGATCTTGTTGATTGAGTAGGTCCAGAAATGGTTGTCAGATTTTCAGAAAAGATTTAGGTTTGTCCATTATGTCACATCTGAGTCTCTCCATATGATTCAGATTCAACTTTATTGTCATTGCACATGTCCCAAGTACAGGCAACGAAAAGCAGTTTCCATCTGTCCAGAAGTGCTTTTAGCAAAAACTATAAATGTACGTATAATACAAATGTACAGATTAAAATAAGCGTATGACAGTTGGATGGCTGGGAGTAGTTGGATAGTTGGATCCATGCTGGATAAAAATGAGACTGTGACACTCGGAGTGGCCTTTAAAGCCAGCTGCCATCTGTCATTCATCTTATTAATCTTTGCTCTCTTAATCTTTGTATAACTTTAATCATTTCCCTTAATGTTGTTTCATATTAAAAATGAAGGCTAAATAAAGAGTTTAGAAAAAAAACCCTCACAGCTAGTCATTGCACTTACAATTTATTGAACATTAAAATTAATAATGTTGGAACAGAAATGTAATTTGTGCAACATGCTGTAGAATGTTTTTGGTCATTCATCAAGAGAATGTCCTGTTAGGGCATCATGTGTACAGTACAATAAAAAGAGAAGAACCAAAGAGAGACATTTTCATCTGAGACGATGCAGAAAGAAGAATCCCGTTCCGATATAATATTACCATCACCAGGCATCATCCAGGCATCTAAACCCACCAATTATCTCTGTGCCAAAATTATTCTGTTAGCTCAGGGCAGAATTACAGGATGCAGATTAGAATCAAAGAAGTGCTTACTAGCTAGTGGCTAGTTTGCTTGATACAGTGGATGCACAATGGGCAAAACATGTGTATCAGTTTGGAGCCACAGCTCCAGTTCAGTATTTTTGTTGCTTCCAACACCAACAGAAATACTTCCCTGCAGGATTAGATTCATAAATAATCTTTGCTCAACACATTCAATTAAAAATAAATCTTATAGGCTATAAAACATATTCACTCAAGTGAGAAATCCCTGCAAGTTAGTACAGCTTGCCTCTGCAAATTAATAACACTGCACAAATAATTAAGCTAATGAAAGGTGACAGATCGTCCCTCGGTTAAAAAGGGGCTTCATGTGGCAGAAGCCAAATATAGCACCAGCAGGCTAACTGACCTGGCTTTTCACATATCTCGTTTTTTTTTCCTACCACGTAATTTTACGCAGACGAGTCTATTTACTCTGTGAAGCTTTACCTAACAATATTATGAGGTAAGTGTGTTCCCAACGTGCTCAACCCTGATTCATGATACACCCAACCAGGTACTCCCGTCTCCCCACCAGTTGCTGCCATCTTTCTCACCTCGGCCCCTAATTCCTCTATCAGTGTCATAAGTGGCCCCTTGAGGTCTGTGCTCATGATACATCATTTAAAAGACTCACCAGTTTTAGGTTAACAGGACAGTGAGCAGCTATTTCTGACAGCACTGGAGATCGTACGTTGAGGATTTCTAAGCCCAAACACAAAGACAGCATCAAAACCAGAGCTAACATCCCTCTTGATGGTCTGTGTGGGCTGCTGGAGGTCTGAGCCGCTCTCCTGTTTCTTTGATCCACAGGAAGCCCACCTGCGTGCCAAAGTTAAGTCCGTCTCTGACGTGGGAGAAGAAGTTTTCAGGGTGACAGGAGGTGCAGGGCGTCACGCAGGAACGGCTTTCCACCGTGTTGTCGTGGATGTGCTCAGGCAGGATGCCGCCGTTCTGAAGGAGAACTCTGGGATGGCAAATTAGACATTTGATGTGATTTGGTTATATTAAAAGGCAAAACCTTAAACCTTCC
This sequence comes from Bujurquina vittata, assembly GCA_015106715.1. Lineage (NCBI taxonomy): Eukaryota > Metazoa > Chordata > Actinopteri > Cichliformes > Cichlidae > Bujurquina > Bujurquina vittata. The sequence goes on from VUQK01020016.1 coordinate 2,853, forward strand.
ATCTGCCATTTCCAAAACATTATTAATGATGGAAAAGATACATATAATGAGTGACTCATTAATGTCGAGCACTCTTAAACAAACACCTCTCTTCCCTCCTCTACATCCTCTTCAGACAACACCAGACAGGGTGAAAAAATGCCACCAGACTCATGTTCTTAAACTAAAGCTGTTATTTGAGCTTATTAATCAACTCCATAATATAATCACTCCAACAACATGTGACAGAGTGAGCATGAACGCAGAGAATCCATTCACCATAGTTTCCTCTGAAACATATTCAAGTTCAACTCTGAATCATCTTTGTGTAGCTGCCATACACTTACCTTTTATCTTTAATGAAAAATCAGGCTGCTACTTCCAGCAGTGCGTCCCCTGTATAGTTCTCAAAGGCTACAGGTGCTTTGTCTATCAGTCTGTTTAGATACACCTTTGATTTGTGTAGCCTGAACATTTTATGAGGTAAAATCTGTACAACGCTCAAATGGAAAGGATTTGTTCAGACTTGTGGAAATCTGAGCAAATGCTTTTTAAGGCCTCAACAAGGAAAATATAAGACATGTTATGTAAACACTGATAATAAAATTCTGAATAAGTCCTTAATTTGTTTCTTCATGTGCTCTGACCAGTTTGCCCTCATTGTGAGGATCATTTGTTTCTGTCACACACACAAAATAAAATCCTGGTTCATCTGTAGTGCTTTTGTGTTGTCATGTCCTGAGCCGTACCTGTTGGCCAGACGGATATCAACGTGTGGTCTGGCTGACTCTGGATCAGGGACGCAGTCTGGATGGATGCGGATGAAGTCCAGTGCCTGGTCTCTTTCCATGGTGAAGCAACAAGCTCCCACTGATGGTCCCACTGCCACCACGATGTTGCTAACCTGGCAAGCGAATTCTGTCACCATGGCATTCACAGTGGCCATGGCAACCCCCATTATGGTTCCTCTCCAACCTGTAAATGTATCCATTTCATGTCAGAGCTCATATGTAAAGTTGTGCCACTGCATCCTTTCCTGTACACTCTCAACTGTGTTTTTAACTCATAAATAAGTCCTCAAGGGGGCGCCAAAGGCTGGAAAAAAAGAAAAGCTGTCAATAACATCACGCTAGAAGAAATTACTTTGACTTCGAAACAATATTGAAGTCTCCTTAAGTTTCTCGCTCTCTTTTTAAAGTTTCTCTTTAATTCTAACTCTTCTGTCTTCCCTTCTATCACTGATAAATGCACCTGGTATCACCTGGTACGGTACCACCTCACCAATGGTTAAAAATGACTAAAACCTGACACACCCCACCTCTATGATTACATCACAAGCACTAACTTATAGTGCTGCTCATGTGTTTTTTTCTTGTCTGGCCCTCCGTGATATAATAGCTCCCTAAATTTGTAATCTGTGATCAAAACTTTGAGAAGCAGTGATAACACCTGTCTGCCACTAGGGCTTTGCTGGCACGCCCAGTGAGGTGAGCTGCACACACACTTTCAAGTATAAGAACAAATTGAAAACTTGCTTTCTGTCGTAACAAATGAAAACACCTGACCTGCATGCGCGGCTCCGATGACTTTTGAGACCGGATCAGCAAAGAGGAGTGGCATGCAGTCTGCTCCCGGAGCTGCTAAGACAATCCCAGTCTGATTGGTCACCACTGCATCATAGCTCTCAGGTTCAGCTGTCCCCAGGACCCACACGTCGTTGGCATGGTTCACCTTCAGAAAACAAGCCGACAGTCCTGAATGCTTTTAACAAAACACTGATCTCACATCAGCTCTGAAATTAGAACAAAACTGTTTGAATGTCTGAAACCAAACCAAAAACACAATAAATTGATTATTAATTCATTCTACTTGAGTAGATCAGGCAATGAATACTCCTTTTGCTAGCGTGTGGACAGCTGTAGTTTGGTTACATGTGAAACATGTCATTGAATAATAAAAACAAAAAACTGTATCAAACAAATGTGCATCTCAGAATTAAGCATTAAAAGCTAGCACCCTTAGATATGTAAGATGATATCTTTTCATACATGCTACTGTTGAAGTACAACCTGATCAATATTGGATTTTTTTTCAAACCGATATTTGGTGATTTGAAAATCAAATATTCCAATATATGAGCCAAAATTTTTCTTCTTTCAAATGCACAAAACATGTTGTTCAGTGTTGTTATTTATTTCCTCATTTATGCTCTGCCGGACTCTGCCTGGATCAGCTGGTTCATAGGTGTCAAACCCTGGCCCACGGGCCAAATAACAGTTGAAAGGCATTTCTCCCATATCGCCTTTACTTTTTAAAGTTCAATTTATCAGCCTTTAAGAGCCGATACAGAATGTTCGACAAAGAGTTAAAAGACAAAGACTAAAAATATGTTGCGAATCGTCTTTTAATTTACAGAAAGCATATTAAAAGAGGAAAATTTAATTAAAGAGAGTTGAATACCTTGACTAGATGCAAAGGCCGAGGGTGGAAACCAGCATGGAGGGCTAATCTGCGCCTGTTCTCCATTACTACAGCCACGGGGTCCCTCCTCCTGCTGCTGCTAAACAGATTCAGGGAGGACAGGGTCGGGATGTAGGACACACCACCTGTACGAGTGCTGAAGCCATGGCCAAAACAGTCTGGGACAGAGAGGGAGAGAAAAGAGATGCATTGCTTTTCTTAAAATAAGACACATTCACATCAGTCTCTGTTTAGAAACATGTTAAGTCACCCCTAGGGCGGCTTGCATTAATGCAGTTTCACCACGTCAGCAGATCATGCTATGATTCAAAATTGAACACAATGCGCTGAATGAAACACGATTAAATGTGACGATTCAGAGCTAACATGAGTTAATCTCAGTGTTGAATCTGAAGATTTTGAATTGGATTTTGGTCATAGCTTCTCATTCTGTTAGGATTAAGCTGTTGCATTCCCCACTTGCTGTCATTGAACTGACAGGAGCTTGGATTGAGATTTGCTATGTGTATGTCTCCTGTTATCAGTGCACCAGCAGACATCTGAATTTGAATGGTGCTGGGTATTTTATAATAACATTAAACAGGGAAGCAGCAAGCAGCCCAATCCCCCTTTTCTGCTCATATTAAGTAACCAGCGCTGTACTAGTGTGTGCGGATGTATGTATGACATATTAAGTTTGGATAGTCTCCATTGAAATATCCATCCATCCAGGCTGCACCGTGGACAGGTCGCCGGGGCTCAAATATCCACCTATTTACTGAGAATGTAAAACACACTCTTCCCAAAGTGCGAGGGAGGGCAAAAAAAAAATCATAAGTCCATTCACACTTATGTCAATTTAATAACTCCTGAACACCCTAATGTAACTTTTCCTTAAGCCGACCTGGAATCAGCGTAGACGTCAGGACTGTGAGCTGGCCCTGGAGTGCAGGAAGCTGCCGCATAAACGTCGACACTCGCGCACGAACTGCGTCGCCAGGTGAGTCCGTGTGCTCGGAGCCGCTGCAGCCGGGACAGGTCTGCTCCGCCGGCCTCTCCTTGTAATCAAAGGCGTACACGGCCGTAAAAAGCAGGTCCTGGTATTGAACCAGCACCTCTTTGCCCTGTGCGGTCGTGAGGACCGTGATCGAGCTGAGGTCCAGCTGGTCCAAAGTCTGCTTGAATCGATACAAACTCTCCACTGTGGAGCTTGAGTCCAGGACGTGCGCCCTTGTGCGCGAACTCAGGAGCGTGTCTATTAAGCCGTTTTTCTCCCGGTAACGAGTCCCGCACAGCACAAAGACCCGAGAGTCTGCAGCGGGTTCCTCCAGCAGAGACGCGGCCGCGCATGGCGCACAGCAGCCGTGAGTCACGTCCACCAGCACGGCCCGACTCATCGCGGAGAAGCCAAGAAGTTGGTGTCCAGAACACGGAGGAGACCTGCAGCCAGAAGCAGAGCCACCCTCCTCCCAGGAACGTTTGTCAGGCAGCATAACGCTGCACTTCCTGCACTGCGTGTGGCTGCACAGACGCTCCGCCCACTCTGGAAAGTCCTGACGCTCGCTGGAATTTCTGCTCCGCGGTTTCCTCAGCATCTGCTGACTCGTACTCGCTTAAGGTCGAATCAAGTCCAAGGATGTTAAACAGCGACTTTTCTGCGCGACAGTACGAACAAAACAGCACCAGAGCGTTTTTTCCCCGTGTTATCGTGCTGTGCCTCTAAATGCATGAATACTGTTCTGCTGTCAAGAAAATAGAGTTTCTACCCAAATGGAGCTCCTGTTTTCTTTAAACTGCTAAATATGCGGTTGGAGTTTGTGTCAACATTAAACTGGTGGATATTTTAATGGAGGTGGAACTGAGAGATGCTGGAGGTCTCCTTCACCCTAATAATGTGCATTGCTGTGCAAAAGTCTTGAGTCGCTCTTCATGTCTTTATATTTTGCCAGGAGAATGAGAAATATGTGCAGCAATTTAGTGAAACATGTACAGACATGGATCTGCGTGGTGGATTAAAATGTAACCACACCTTTGTCGGCGCCTCCACCCTGTTTCACACATGGCTGTAGACACTCACTGCTGGACCTCTCCCCTGACCTTCTGCATTGATGAGGATTTGAAATAAAAAGTTCAAGTTTGTGTTCATCGCTCCGTCAGACCTGTTGCCACTGATTTTCAGGTATTGCATAATCCGACACACCTCAGCCTTTTCTCCCTGTTTCCCATCAGCCACCCCACTGAGACCATTTCTGATGAGGCTTCAGGGAACATAGAGGGATCAGCTGAAGGGCCAGATGCAGCTCTCAGATCCTGTGTCAGGATTATTTTTTTTTTCCACTTGTAAAGTTTCCTCAGTTCCTCCACGGCTCTTTGGGAATCTTTGTTCAGGTGATTCACAGCTCGCCAGCCTGTTGAAGGGCTAACACACGGAGAGGCAGACGACCATTCACACTCACGTCAATGCTCAAACTGATGATGAAACATTCGAGCAACAGGAGGTTTAATCTGGAAAAAGGGCTGAACAAGATCAATTAGATTTCAAATTATATTTGAATCAGGATAAATATTTTGTAAACAGAAGTGGTGTGAGCAGAGTTATCTAAGCACCACATTTTTAAGCACATTTAGCCATCATGGAAGTAACAGTAATGGCCAGAGCGTATGATCATATCCTCTGTGTGTACAGTCCGTGTGGCCACACTCTAAGACTTCCTCTTTTGAAAGAATAGATTAAAGCACTTTATTTGTTAACATTATTTTATATCACTGTCTTTTACTTCATTCATCCAGAAAAGTTGGGACCCTTAAAACCTTAATTTCTTCTGCTTACAGCAGATTCGCAGCTTATTATAACCCATTTATTATATGTGAATGCTGCCTAATTCAAAACCTGTTAGTGTACCATCAAAGTAAGGGTCGCTGTGATTACAGTGTGCGGGATTTGCCGCTGAAATCTGTACAGTACACAGGAAAGTTTGTCAGCTCTGTTCTCACAGAGAGCTGTGAGAACAGCAGGAATGAGGAACAGCTGAGCCTCTCTGGCTCTTTCTGTGTGAAAACCTGACGAGCAGGAGGTAGTTTGGGTTTTCCAGTGTCAGCGGCGTCATTAACATCAGGCCCAAAATGACAACAGAGTAAAGAGACGTGCCAAAAGACAAAAATGTGCTGATGGTGCAGCCAGGAAAGTCAAGTTTATTTATAAAGCACATTTACAACGTTTACCAAAGTGCTGTACAAGATCTATGACCCCAAGGACAATACTCAAAATTTAAAAGATAAAGGTTTTTACTGTGTGATTGTACAAAGAGTGCTTCTGCTGGTCGTAAATCTTTTTTAAGACACATCTAAACTGTTTTTATTTATTGTCGGTGGCAAGCAGCCTGTGTTTTTATTTGTTTCTTTGTATCATTTTTTTTCAATAGAAAAAAACAATATTTCACTTCTGTTTGTGGACTCTTTGCTTTGTTTTAGTTCACTAACATCTTCGCATGCAGCTTCACTTGTTCACTCGTAAAGCGCTTTAAATTAAAGGACTGCGTATGCTCCAAACCACCACGAGGGGGAGCCAGATATCCAGCTCAGCGATCAGCTTCATCTTGAGCCTGTGTGTCTGATAACACACTTCAAACCTCTCAGCGACGTAAGGTCCAGAAACACGAGGCTGCCAAAGAAGTACGCAAACGGAGCATTCCATTAATAAATGCTGCACACTGCGTTTGACCACGCTGTGCGATACCGTGCTGCAGGGTTCAGGCCTCAGTGTGTGCCGTGCTGTGCTGCAGCTTCCTCCCCAGTCGATGTCTCTGCTGCAGCTTTCTATTTTCCTACCCTGGCCCCCCACTGGGACAGAAGCTCCCTGTCAACTCTCCTGCCAAGGTTACAGCCTGCTCCTACTGCTGCAACTGAGGAATTTATTATCAGCATATATTTATATTTTCCCACTGGGACTGGTGCTTATTTCCATCTATATCTGTCTTTTTCTTAGCAACGGCAGAGCCTAAAGGTTTGAAGAAGAAGAAGAAGAAGAAGATAATTTTTAGAAGGGGGATGTGACAGACAGTGTTACAAAATATGCAAGGCCATACAACTCAGCTGCTCAATGTGTTTGTCTGAGCTGTATTTAATCTGATGATAATGTACTGTATTGATCCTGCTTGTCTCAGCTAGGAACAGTCATGTATTTGTTGCTGTTACCAAGTGGAAAGATTGTATGCAATCAATGGCTTAATTTTCAGTAAATAAATCATTTACTAATGCTTTATAGAGCAGTTATAACCCACTGTAATAGTGGTTGAAATAACTCCGTTTTTTGACCATCTTCTGCAGCTGTCTGGTACATTTCATAGGTCCATACTGAGTCTAATTTGATAAATGATACATCCTTTGGAAGCACAAAGGCTTGTGATTCTCAGTGAATCATATACAGATACCAAAGGTCCTCACTTCAAAGACCTTGCACACAGAAAAATGGTACTTACCTTTTCTGTCAAGTCCAGAAGTATTTCTGCATGTGACATTTTTGTGCCTCACCACAACAGGCGTGAAATGATGTCATCAAGATGTGAATAAAGTTTGGACTTTCAATTTTGTATCAGTTAATTTATTCAAATAATGCGTTACATATTTAGGATGCACAGGCATTTACAAAGACCATCTCTTTTCAAAGATTCAAAAATTCCTGGCTGTTGATCTGGTTCATGGATAAATGTGGTCTATTTTCTCAATATTTCATGATAAATTTAGGAAGATCAAAGGTCTGGAGTTATTCCAAGTGTTGAATTTGCATTTGGCTGTAGCTGAAGGGGAACCTCAAATACGGTGGCCCAAGCAGATTTTGACATGAAGGAAGGAGGCCATCATTAGACTTTAAAGGAAAACAAACAACCTAACCCTAATGATGGAAGACACATGTAATGATAAAGAAAAAATCCTTCACAACATTTGGCCATGTCCACGGCTCCCCATGCAGACATTATTAAGAGGGTGACAACTTTTTCTACTTTTGCTTTCTGAGTCAAAGCACCAAACAAGGAAGGTGGATAACTTCCAGGTTTACTCTGTACTGCTCGAGTTATTTGAATTTTGCTGGGTCAATGATGTCCTTCATCTCCCCCCCAAAAAGTTATCTCATAATTGGACATCCAATAAAGTCTGACACCATCATGGAAGCACAGTAAGGCTGCCAAAATCTCTCCTTCATTATTAATGCACAACTCAGCATATAAAGTGCACATTTCACTGCACTGTTGACACAGATGCTCATAATATGTAAATAAATTAAACTGTGTAAATTACATCAAAGGAAATGTTTTACTAACCCTTTGAGTTATTACAACTAATTAAAGAATTTTATTGGTTAAATGAGCATCAGTTAAATGTCCAGCTTCGTTTTTACTGTTGTAAATGAGTGCGTAAACTCACGCTTTGGAAACCTTTATAAACGTTTGCTGCTTCTTTTAGTTCCGCCAACTTCCCTCCAGGGGAGAGCTGAATTAGAAATAGGTCACATCGGCTGTTGGCTTCTGCTTTAACGTCACTGAAATGAAAAGGTACATGTGGAAACGGATCTAAAATATTTAAACTTTGAAAGCATCTGACGTCAAAGTTGATCAAGTTAAGCAACAAGTTGCCCTAATTTGTCCTTAATTTCTTTTGCGGGTTTAAAGTGTGTGAATGATGCCTCAGTCAGCTGGACTGGTTCTGGCTCTTAGGGAAGTAACAAAGGAGACTAAAAAAAACTTATTTTTACTCTGGGGAAAAGAGCTCCAGCTTTACTACATTTTTGGCCACTTAAGCCAGAATGAAGTTATTCAATAATTTGGCCCTAATTTTCTGCCTGACTTGGTTTATCGGTAATTGATAACAAACTAACACCTGCACTGGTTATTTCTTCTTATTTTAATGACATAGCGTACTTTAAAGCCCACCCCCCCCCCCTCTCCTCCCCCCCCCTGCCACCCCC
>VUQK01020016.1:21560-35092 GCA_015106715.1 Bujurquina vittata
AAAAGAGGGGATGCGCCCAAACTCGAGGTGTTTGTGCATGCCAGCAGATGTAAGCCCACCCATATTTTCTTAAAAAAATGAATAGAAATACATGAATTTTTTTTTTTTTTTTTTGCAATAAATGACTAAGAAATAATCAGCTGCTTTGCCCGTGAGTCTCTCCAACTCCACCATCTTGAAATGCAAATGGCAGCATTGATCTTTTCTCTGGTCTGCAGCCTCAGTGAGCTCATCACATAAAGCAGTCCTCCACCTGCTGCACGCTCTGCTCAGAGTGACCTTCTAGCTCGCAGTGGGTTTCTGGAGCAGATCGAGAAATAATGCTTGCCACGATGGTGGAGTTGGAGCACGTCCAGCTGCAGGACAAGGAGTGATATTGAGCACCATAAACCTGACCAGGTTATGATCTATTCTCTGTCTCAGATCATTAGTGCACATTTGGGTCAGAAAAGCAACCGTCCGTGTACGAAAGACCAACGACAGTGAGCGATCAACAGTTTGTGTTTGCAGTGGGTGTTCAAACAACTATGACTGGAAACCTAAAAGTGTGGAGATGCAGACATGCTTTGCATATTTGAAGGACTTCTAGGCAAATGTTCATTTGCAGTGGACATTAGACATAATGATAGCTCGGAGAAGTGTAAGTCGCCCTGAATCCTAATGTGTGCTTTATGTGTTTGTGTTATAACTCGTAAGAGGAGTGTGATTTGTTTGACACAGGCCGGCACAATGAAGCTAATATGCAACTTCCATTTGTTTTAGAAGCTTAATGACCTGCGTGTCTTTCATCTCACACAGTATGTTTGTCTCAAGTCTTTCCCCAACTTTAAATACAAGGCTAGAAACAGACAGAGCACTCAGAGCTGAATTATAATAATAATAATAAATGATGTGTTTTATTGCTAAATAAGCACCAGAGCTACCGATTCAGCAAGAAGAGTTCGACCCTTCTGTGTATCTGTGTAAATCTACCAAAATGTTGATTTGGAGAAGAAAAAGTAATGGTCAGGAGTGGTTTAAGGTGAGTTAGGAGTGGTTTAAGGTGAGTTTAAGATTAGGATTAAGCAAGTGAATGAATGTAGGTCAGTGCAATGTCCTATGAGGGGGATGGAAATGCAGTGTGCGGGTCTGTGTGGAGGTTTAACAGAGGTGTTATTGATGCAGATGCTCTCATGTCTCCCATTGGGCTGGCTAAAGAAGGATGCCATTACTTCTTTTCCCATGCCCTCCCCCCACCAATCGCACACAGGCTGGATCCGCCATTCTCTATCTGGGGTGATAGGAAGTATATCTGTACAAGACTCACTGTGGCAGAAAATCACAACCAATCTACTGCCACACAGCAGATCATTCTCACTGAGGAGCTTTTATATCCAGTGATGTGAGTGTGTGCAAGAAATTTGGCATGAATCAGCAGCTCAGGTTCTCCCGTTTTCAGATTTCCTGAGTGGTGTTTTTGTTTCCTTTGGTTGATTTCACTGCATTCCACCCCGGAACCGCCTGATGCTGAGGAACCAAATATTAATGCAAAGGCTGTTTTCTGTATGCTGCCTGTGCTCTTTCAAAGCTGTGAAACGGGGATGTCTATAACCACATTATACAAGTCAAAATGCATTTTATATATAGATGCACCAATCCAGCTTTTCAGTCCCATATACAGGCAGATACAGCAGTCATGTTTTATATGTAACAGAGGCTGAAACCAAGAGGGAAAGCACCGTTGTCAGAACTTTTCAGTCATGTCAGCTCACTGCTGCTGACGGGTGGCAAAGTAAACACGGGACAATATAGAATTGAGTTCAGTAGATCAATGAAACTGACTTGCTGTCAGTGCAACCAGATCTAGTTTTTTGAATCGGTGTCGGGACGACGTTTATCAGCTGTATCTGAGTCACAATTAGGTCCTCGGGGTGGATGGTTGGTATGTAAAGCACAAAGAGTTTCATGTCTGAAATGAGGTCAGTTCCTGTCTATAGTGTGTTGTTTTGAGTTCAGACTGAACAAGGTCATTTTATTCTTGGAATTGTGCTGAACCAAATGATGAAGGCCTAAGGTAAACTCGGGGTCTTTGGAGGCCTTCTTGTCCATTTAGCCTGGTTGGTATTTGAGCCTTGCATCTGAAATGATAGAACTATTATGTGTACTGTGTGCAAACTAATTATGCCATGCTCTGAATACATAATATCAGACATGAAAGATGTAAGATGCCTGCATCCAGGGTACTCTTAGTGTATAAGAGTTTGAAGCAAAACAATCTGCATTACGATTACTTTTTTGAAAAAGCCTGTCCTAATTTTTCATTATCTCTTGCCTGCATGACAACTCATCAATGACTTTAAGAGCACAGGTTGACAAAAAGGCAACGCATACACACCAGCAAGCTCACAGTGTAGGTTCTTAATATATTTGGATTTTGCCAGATATGTAAATTAAAAACAATCATATCATTACTTGGACAAAAATGATAATTGGCTCGAAAGTGTTTTGTGCAAAACATCCAAAAACTGCCTGTTGTCATTTCCTTAATGCATAATAATGACATGAAAGATGTAAGATGGCCAGGGTAGTCTTAGTCCTGACTGATGATTTGGAAAATTATGAATATCGATCTGATCTTCAGCCAGGCAGAAAATTGGCCGACCCCTGGGCAGCAGGTGCATTCTCTGACAAACTAGATTTGGCAAAACAAATTTAGAACAGACACAAATATGGCAAGAACCAAAGGTTCCCATAAGTACAGCTAAACTGTATATATATATATATGACACACCACACCCTGCAGCTGCATCAGTCTGACAGCCACAGGACAGTCAGAGACAGTGAGGGATGAGCTTTTATTCCAGAGCAGACTCCTCTGGACAAAGAAGACGGATCATGACACCGTCCAGCAGTGGTAACAACAGAGGGAACAAGCTGCCTGCAGCCTGCCAAACTCTCCGATGCACCGACAGCAGCAGACACCCTCCGTCTTTCTGCTGCTCTGTCCTGATGATCACATTGCGGCTGCCCTGATTTCTGCCGGTTGTAATGTTCACTCTGCTGAGTCAATGCCAGCCTCAAGTAGAGCTGCAGCAACTGAGACCAACCAGTCTGACGCTTTATTTGTCTGACTAATGCGACAGCGTAGCTGAACAGAGGAATTCAAACCTGTGTCAGTGTTTTTACCCTTCTGAGTTTCTGCATTAAAAAACAACTGCCTAAGGATGTTGGTATTTTCAAGTTTATACAAAATATTTAAATTTCTTGCGGAGTAGGGTAGATTATTGAGAACCTGCTGCAACTTTATAAGAGCAAATTTTAAAGAGCGGCGTAGAGCCTTATTTTGCTCTAAGCCCTTCTCCAAGGTCTGTGATCTGTTTGCTTCTTAAATCTAAAGCAGAATCAGAGTGGAGGAAAGCTAAACAGATCTGGGTAAACGAGGTGGCGATGAAACAGCTTTAAATCCAGCTGCATCTTTGCAAGAATAGTGAAATGTAAACTTTTTATTTCAGCGTTGAGTTGAAAGTATAGGTAGAAATAATAAGTTTATATGTGGAGCAATTATGAAAACACAAAGTGACAAAATGCATCTCAGTTTGGATAAAGCAACACATTAAAGATAAGTGCGCATGTTCCAGGGTACAGACTCACATTCAAACTTATGGCCTTACATTCATTCAAACCTACATACATTAGCTGTGAACTATAGCCACAACAATGGGGGAAGGTTTAAGGAAAAGCTAACCAACAAGAACTCGTTTTCAGCAGCTCTTTAAAACAAAGCACAGATTCAGCCGACCTGATCGTCTGAGGAGGGCTGTTCCAAAGTTTAGAAGCTACACACACACACACACACACACACACACACACACACACACACACACACACACGCGCGCACACGCACACACACACGCGCGCGCACACACACACACACACACACACACACACTCACACACATGCGTGCGCGCACACACCCTGAGCCTGGTTCTGCTGGAGGTTTCTTCCTGTTAAAACTGAGTTTTTCTTTCCCGCTGTCGCCAAGTGCTTGCTCGTAGGGGGTTGTTTTGACTGTTTGGTTTTTCTGTGTAATTATTGTAGGGGCTCTACTTTCAATATAAAGCACCTTGAGCCGACTATTTGTTGTGTTTTGGCGTTATATGAATAAAATTGAATTGCAGTTTCGTGTAGGACTTTATAAGTTATTAATATCGTGATTAAATGAATTCTGAATTTAACAGCTAGTTTTTGTTAGCAGCCGTGCTGCTGCATTCTGGACCAGCTGAAGATAATTTAGCGAGGGCTGAGAGAAGCAAGAGAAAATTAAAGTTTGTGGATCCATACTATTCGATGACTGTTTGTTTTTTGCAGTGCTTCTTACATCAAAGAAGCAAGACTGGATAAGATGAGAGATCAAATTTCAAATGCTGTTCAAAATAAGTACCAGGATTCTTAACAGATGAGTTGATATTTTTGTTGAAGGGGCTGATGGAACAACTGACCTCCTTAGACAACACAACCTTCAGCTTTGTTTCCATGAAATGAACCTTGCATAAGGAATTGAGTAGTTATTTTGCTAACTGCATCAGAGATCTTGAGCTAAGGGACACTTACTGTCTCATCTAATCGCTCGACAGATTCATCTTCACTCATTATGTGTGTGAGGCTGAATTCATGAAAACCCAACAGCTGAATGCAATGTGGTCTACCATCCTTGTGTTACAATTAGCAATAAGGAGTATAAGGTTTGTCATTAGTGTAATGCACCATGATAAAAGGCTGTCAAGACAGTCATGAGGCAACTTGACTGTACAGAATATCTGCACAATCAACTTAAAACAGGCTCCACAACTTTAAATGGCAACAAGTGTTTAACTAATGTGATAACTCGGTCAAAAATAATGTGACGCAGAGATATTTATCCTCATGTGTAGTGCCTGTAGATTCTGTTTCTGGTCTGAACTGGAGAGATTTAAATCACCTTGGCGCATCAGGCCCTGGGAACGAAGACGCGTTCACTCACAGAAGTAACTGTTGATCGTGATGCATTCACTTACTGCTTTACATATGGAGGTGCATTAAAAACCCAAGGAATAAAAAGTCCATTAATATTTCAACTTGGCTTTGAAAAGTGAGGTAAATCTGCAACGTGATCTGTGATTTAAACCTCTGTTGTAAAAGCTCAATTTGCTTCAGACACACCAAAACACCAAGCTGGAGTTTTCAGATTTGCACTTATTGAAGTCTATATCATGGTGGAAGATGGTGCTTTTGCACACGCAGAGAGAAAAATATGTGTTTACAGTTTTAACCGGCTTATCATGGTCATACTCTATGAGACAGTCAAGGGCATGGACTTAAAGTAATTAAAAAAACAGCTTACTGGCTGCATGAAAAATACAGACAAGAAGCTGCACGGAGGACTTTGTTGAAGCAAAGAGCTTTCCTACAACCATACTGTTCACTCTCCATGTAAATGCGTGCTTGCATGAACGCCTCTGCTGTGCTTGGACGATGAATGTGTGTGTGTGTGTCTGTATGGGTGTTTGTGTTGCAGAGTGCAGCGTGTGACAGTAATGGCTGCTGAGAGCATCTTCTGCTCTGATGGTTTCACTGATAAATGCTGTTGGACGGCCTCTTGTCCCCTACAGCCACATCTCACGCCACACTACAGCTCCCAGAATTCATCTGTCTCCAAGCCCACCTGGTGACTGGGGGTTTGAACTTTCCTCTGGCTGCATTAGACAAAATGTGCAGCGATGACCTGGAGACCATTTTTCCTCTGGTCCATTATTCTGGAGCCATCCAGCTGATATGCAGTGACCGTCCCACTGCAGCTGTCATTGTTCTTTCATTCTTTAGCTGCTACAGCCTGAAAGCCTTTAGAAGCTGATATCCAAATGAATATTTGAGAGCTTGACTGTTTAAACGTATAGCATTTCTGTGACCACCATTACTGCTGCTACCTAAAACCATTTTCTTGCTGCTTGTCAATTTCTTTATCAGCTGGTAATATATCTCCACTCTCTATCCAAATCTTGCAACTAAAATTTCAAAGAAATAGGCATGTTGTGTAAAATGTCAATCAAAAGAGAATGCAATGATTTGCAAATCTCAAAGACTTTGAATATCTCATCATCTACAGTACATAATATCATAAAATTGAGTCAGAGAATCTGGAGAAATCTGTTGAGCATCAGTACTGGATGGCCCATGAGCTTCATGTGATCCCATCCGGCCAGTGTCTTTTTCAGGGCCGGCCTTCCATATTTCATCAAGACAATGTTAAACCACATGTACTGTATTACAGCAGCATGGCTGGGTGCTGAACTGGCTTTCAAGCAGTGGAGACCTTTCACGAATGGAAAACATTTGGCACATTATAAAATAAAAACTATGACAAAGAAGACCCAGGACTGTTGAGCAGCTAGAAGCCCAGTGACTGCTGAGTTCTCAGACGTTTATGTCCTGTTGTTAAAAGGAGAGGGGAAGCTAGATGGTGCTAAACATTATTTTTGAGACTATCAAATTCAAAATGAGCACGGTCAGTTTTAGGTAATATCTCACTACTAAATCAAAGAATCACGTTCATCGAATTAGCTTCAAAGTTGGAAAGTGTTTTTGCTGTGGACCAGAATGAGTGCAGTGCTTTGTTTGAGGCTGCTCTGTTGATTGAAGTCATTTTTTGGTCTTCTTCATGTCGTGGCCAATCACGACCAATCAGCCAGTGCATCACCAAAAGCATCATCAGCTACGTCCTCTGTGCTGCGATGTCTTCTGTTACCAATGATGTCAGAGATGCCTGATAAAATTGTTTAATACTAGGACAGAAGTACCACTGCATCCATAATCCCACAGCATGCACTCACCGTGTAGTTCAGCATACTTTTGTGTGAATAGACAGAAGGATGGATTATTTTTGGACACATTCATGTCACTTCCTGAGAGCCCTGTTGCCAGTTGGTGATACTGTACATCACTATTTTTAAACAACTCAAATAAAATAAAATATTACACCTTGAAAAGTGAAAGCCTTATATTGAATCTGTTAGAGCTCAGCTCCCTTGGTTACCATCCATCAATATCTGTTGAACTCCTAAATCTAGAAATGATGAAACAGAAAAAGTGGAACAATATTAAACAGTGCTAAATAATACAAAGGACTACGTCACAGGTTTACATGTAAACATAGAGGAACAGCGTACAGAGCAGCAGTGAGATGAATGTCAAACCAGGTTTATATAAATGTGTGAAGCTCAGTGGCCTGTGTGCACAGTATGGAAGCATCTGCATTTGTCGTGCTTCCACACTCATTCATTGAGCTTTATATATCAGCCATCTGCACATTAACACAGTTCAGACACAACATATGCATGCCAACCAGCCTTCTAATCAGTGGCACTTGACAGCTCTTAAACGCTGGAGTTTACAGATAGCTCTTTGCTCCACGTGTTAATGTGTTTGCGTCTTCGTTTCTCGTGGAAACTTCCTGGCTCAGCAGATGACGGAAAAGTCAAGTTGGTATGAATGTGTCTAATCTTTCCCACTGAGCTGGAGTTGTGCGTCTAGTACTTGTCCGACCCGGACTAATGGAGCTTGTCCTGAAAAATGCAGCTTTTTCTTTAATGACTTGATGTTTTTCCACAGTGAAATGTATTTATTTGCATTTAATAGTTTAGAGGACTGCTGAAATCTGGGTACCGTCTTCACTTTGGATGGTAGTCTGCAAGGAGACAATACTAAGCCTAGAAAAAGCCTTGAAACCTGGTCCTGCATCTTCCTGTCTGTCCCATTGTTCTGCACATTAAATATGCATTTTTACATTTGAACTCTGCAGCACAGGAAGTCTGGCCCATGTTACTGAGACGTCACAGTTCATCTTTCAACCTTCCTAGCTCAGGAGGAAAGTAGCTGCGGGGGATAGAATCAGAGAACAGAGGTTAAATAGAGCGCATCCTTTCTTCTCTTGTGTTTCTGGCCTCTATTCTCTCTTAGCCTTGTGTCTGTGGTATGTAGAGCATGGCTAAGTCATACACTGACAAGCTCCATCTAATGCAGGTGATTCCAGTGGTAGCATTTATCCATTTTATGGGAGATAGTCAAAAAAAGAAATCCTTTTCAGACCTGAAATGTGTAACAGTCCTGCTTCATAAACCCATTCAAGTGACAGCTAAATGTTAAGGTTTCTCATGAAACTGTTATTAATAATGGCACCTCTGACAGTAAAGCTTAGTACATGGTCACTGCATTAGTTGTTGCATGCGCTAACTATGATTTCTTAACAGCCATTTATTGGAGTGCGCTGGATTCACTGCAGTCTTCTCCTGAACAACAGGTGCCGCCACACAGAAAGAAACCTCATAAAGTAATTGCAAGGGTGAAAATGGTACGCATAGGCAAAAGCACTGCGTTGCTTTCACCCCGTGTGCACACTAGCATCGAGGTAAACCGTAATAACATACACAAGACCAATACACATCTTTACGTTACCCTAGCCTTACACTGGACTGTTGCATTTACTGCTCTTCGTGTATGATATGACAGACCAGTGTATGTGCTGTACACCTGAGTATCTGCAATGGCAGCCAAGTTGACTTTGGCTTCCAGCATCAAATATATGCAGCATAGCCCAAGTGCAGCCATCTGGATAACCACTCTCTCAGATAATGCTGCAGAAAGCAGCTGTTACTGTACATACAAATTCATTGTATTGTTACATGATTTATTGCTAAAATCAACACCAAGATGTAAATACAGAACTGTAGGAGTGGAAAAGATCAGATTTTGTTAATGGGGTTCTAAAGTTAAACGTTATGATGGATCATTTGTTGAAATGTGATACTGTTTACATCATTGTGTTTAGTATTTTACTGTAATTCATCTGGTTGAGTGTGCAAACCATGCACAGGAGGCCTGATTCCACCCCCAGGTCTTTTGTTGTTGCGTGCCATTCCCTCTGTCTCTCTCTCTCCTCCTTCCAAGAGCCACAAACACAGGGGGAAAAAACACTTTGAATATATATTTCTGGACCATCAGCTACATGGTTTACACCCTATTTTTGTGTAGTCAAAAATGTGCAAACTGAATGGTGCTGCAGACATATTAAACATTTTGAATGTGTCTCTGAATCCATGACAAAAGGAGTGGAAAAATAAGTTGAAGGCTAATAAATAATTTCTTTAACACAAAGCGCAACAGATAATCTCACATCTGACTGCTGGCAACCCAGTTTAACTTGTTAGATTGGAGGGACTTCATTCGCTTGGTGAGGAACTGTGTTGCTGTTGCACTCAGTAAGGTCAGGAAGTTCTGTCTTATTGGGAGTTATGAGTTAACTAATCACTGGGTTTGCAGACACTAAAGAAAAGTCAGAGATGAAAGAGAAGAATGGACACCCAGAGAGAGAAAACTGGAGAGTGCTTTTACTTGTGAATGCACGCTCACTTCATCCCACCAATCTTTGAGTTATCAGGTTGCTTAGCAACAAACAGAGAACCGGCTCTTGTAGTGTAAGCATGTGCCATCTCACTAATGTTCATAATTGCGCCGATCAACTGATTAAACAAAGACTGGTCCACACACAACACAACAGTGTCCAAAGAAAAGTAATCTTCAAAAGGGCCTTTTTTAAGTTGGCTCAATCAGAGACTGAGGAAGATGAAACCAGCCTGCATTGCCATCCAGTTGGGTGTGAAATTGAGTTGTGCCGTGGTTGTAGTGGTCAATGCAGCAGAGATGAGGAGCAGCTTTGTAGTTTGCATAAATTGCATTGTTGTTGTTTTTAGCCTCTGCAGACGGTGACTCCAAAAACATCACCAGAGGACATACATCAGACTCCACACATCTCAGGCTGGCATCAGTGAAAGCTTTGAAACCACCCCCACAAAACATCCCTAACATTAACCACACTTCTTGATGTACTCAATGGCACAAAGACTCAGCGTGCATTCAGGTAAAAAATACTTTTTGCTGAGCTGACCAAGTTGCACCGAGAGCGTTACCTTGTGCGTCATTTGGACATGACACTGCGGATAAAATCAGATAGTATCTGATGTACGAAACTCTGATCTTCAGTCAGTCCAACAAAGATTTCCTTAACATGTTGGTCAAATCTGGTTGTGGTTTTATTTCAAGAAAGGTCATTCTTAATTTACTCCTACCACCAGAGCTTTCAATTGTGTGCTGTTGTTCACTGGTTAACTTTGCCATCTTGTGTTTTTTCAGTCCCAAGCTGTTTTCATAAGCATGCACTGGAGCCCCGAGTCCTTTGCAGGATTTACCCGGCAGAGGTGCATGCAAACATGCAGCCAGGTCAGACAAAAGCCAGTCTTTAAGCTGCCATCTCTCTAGTACAAAAGATTGTGCCAGTGTGTGAAATGTGCAGCTACTTGTCATGTGTTCTGCCTCCTGCATGCTGTATCCGGGCAGCTCTCTCACCTAAATCATACATGGTATTTCCAGTAGTGTAACTGCATTTGAAGTTCCTATTCCCTGCTGTCTGCACGACATGTGAGAAAGGACAACCACGGAAAATATCCTAACATGACTCTCCCAGACAGGTACAGGGCTTACCCTCCTTCCTGACTGTCCTAAATGACAGTTTGTGTACTCTGGTTAAAAAAAAAAGGAATTAATTACAAATATTGAGATAAGCTGCCTGACCTCTTCATTGGAACAGGAAACAAAGCATCCTCTGAGTATTATGCAGAAAAACTATGAAAGCAGACTATGTAACCGCTGCAAAATCCTATATTTGCATAATACGGCGCGTCATAAATAGCAGCGATGTGTAGCTGACTCCGAGAATTGTGTTTCAGACAGAGGTCTAAATGTGTCTGTCGTACAAATTGTTTCGTTCTTGATGATCTTAAGCAGGAGTACTTAGCACTGTTAATACAGCTGACCGAAGAGCCACTTGAAACCACTCAGCTCTCTTTGCTCCAGCAGAAAAATGTAGGCCTCCTTGAAAATTTTAACAGTTTCAAGGGTATTTTCCTTGGAAAAATCTGGGTTAGTGCTTTCTTGAAAAACATTTTCCGTGCTCGTTACTTGCTTCACAGTATTATTAGGAAATGACACATTGTGACCCACGTTTCCTCCTTTTTTGTCAGCAGGTGTTACCCAGTGTTACCATAGAAACCTAGGTTTGTGTATAAAGTTTAGCAGGGGCATAGTCCACTAATTGCAGGGTGGGATATTTAGTCTCCGGCCCCTTCCAAGTGCAGGCCATTAACTAATGTCATGCAAATGATACATTTTTGATTGGTCTACAGAGAGGTTTAATATGTCTCTGTCATGGATCCACAGCGTACTGAGTTGAACCACAGTTAAAAATGTGGGGTGATGCCTCTCCATACCAGCCCCATAAACTTGTCAAACTGCAAAGTTTTCAGACTGCAGCTAAATCAACACAGATCTCTTTCCAGGGTCTCCTCAGGATGTGAAGTTAGATCCAAGGATTCAGGCACAGCCAGAAGAGCATTTGGCTGCTTTAATTTAAGCAGAAGTCAAATGCTTTCAAGACCAGTCAGTCATTTTCAACACATTTTAGGTCTTATTATATTAAAAAAAAAATGAGCTGAGAGTTTTCCACAGGGAAGGCCATAAAAGCGCATTGGAAACATTTAGTTAAAGGAGATTTTGACTAAATGCACCAACGCTGCTTTTTATGAATTCAAACAAGAAAAGCTGCAATGTAACTTTAGAGATCTGGATTTATGCTAAAATAAGATTCTCCTTCACATTTGCAGTGTGAGTTTTTAAAATGTACCGATGATTTACAGACAAAAAAAAACAAAACAGGCTGGATTAAAATCTCCTGAGACTCTAAATAGATTTATTTCTTACATTGGTTCTTACATTAGCTGTGAAGGGCTCAGAGTAGAGTCGCTGCTCCTCCACATCGAAGGGAGCCAGTTGAGGTGGCTCGGGCATCTGCCTCCAGGGCACCTCTTGGGTTAGGCACGTCCTACCAGGAGGAGGCCCCGGGGCAGACCCAGGACACACTGGAGAGATTATATCTCTCAACTGGCCTGGGAACGCCTTGGGGTCCCTCTGGATGAGCTGGTGGCTGGGGAGGGGAAGGTCTGGGCTTCTATGCTTAGGCTGCTGTCCCCGCGACCCGGGCCCATATAAGTGGAAGAAAATGGATGGATGGATAGTTCTGAATCATTAGCTGTCTTGTATTTGATTTGTTTTTTGTTTTTTTTTACAATAAGCCAAGCACATGCTACATGACACTTGCTATTTCTCATAAATGCTTATCTGAAAATGCTGGTACAGCTAGCACCTATTGAACTGACCAGACATCCATCAGGATATCTGGTCAGTTCAAAGGAGTGTCTTCACACTACACTAACTCCTCCACATCTCACAATTTGGCCAACTTGATTAGTAAGATAAATGTATCTGTTAAGATAACAAATCACAGGATAATTTGTTTACTTTCTAATGCTTGCTCTGTTGCCACACATATTATGCATGTGCGGCTTATATAGGAGATTCCAGTGATTTGGAGTCAAGTTAGCTTCAAGAGAGAATAGCCAATTGTAGCAACAGGATGCCATTAATTTACAGGAACGATGCAAACAGGTACTGGGGGATTCTTTATGGGGCAGAATGCTGTTTGAGATGTAAGGAGGGAGATCACTTTAGTTCAAGATTTCACTGGTCAAGCACTGCCTGCCGTGCTTGCCCTGACAGAACAGCACTGATATAGAATTGTGAGTAAGAGGTTTACACAGTTAATACAGATCCACTACAGTTGGGATTTAGTCACAAAATTACAACCACTATAACAGTAAAGTCAGTGGAAAATGTGTTAACATAGACTGTATTGGTTTAAAGCATGCTCCACTTATTGTCCAGGCTTGGTTTGTTACCATGCTATTGCCATGGTCATGTCACCGTCATGTATTGTTTTCACAAGTCTGAAAAGTTCTGCTATCTGACATAAGAAGCAGGGCAGAAGATGCGAGAGGGAGACGGGTGTAGTGTGTCACATGTGGAAAGTACCTCATTAAGATTAAGTTAATGTTGTAGAGTATTGTGTAGGGTCCTCATAAAGGTAGAAGCAAAAAATATGTGCGTGCATGTTTGCATGCAGCACTTCCCTCCTCCTGTCGAGGTGTTGCCTCAATATAAATATGTATTTCCTGCCTCCACTGTCGCCTTGAAGAAAAATGTAAATTTAACATTCATCTCACTGCTTCCTCCTTATTTTAAGGACTGTGTGTGTGTGTGTGTGTGTGTGTGTGTGTGTGTATGTGTGTGTGTGTATGTGTGTGTGTGTGTGTGCAAGCGCGTGCATGTATGAAATCTTTAACCAGCCACAAAGCCTGCAGGGCCACCGAGGATAGAAGCACATTTTCAATCACACTTCCTCTTATCTTCCTTTCTAATTTTCTCACACCCTTGCAATGCAGATGCAAACACACACACACACAGCATGGCAGGGTTATTTTTCCATGCAAAGACTGTAATGCATGCAGAGCAGTACAGTGATATTCTGAAGGGGGTGGAGGGGGGGTGGAGGTTTAAATTTTAATGAGTTATGC
>VUQK01020019.1:12774-32638 GCA_015106715.1 Bujurquina vittata
GTGGCCTAGTGTTAAAATGGGAGGTTGGATAAGTACATACAGTGTCAACAGGATAACAGATAAAATGTTTTTTTTGGCTGTTGACATCACTTTTTTATTGACATTTGTGGCACCAAGATTGAGAAATCACAAATCGGTGATTTGTTATATACTTATATATCATATATATTTGATGTCAATGACACATCACTGTGTATAGAGAACAAATGTACTGCCTACACGCACATTCAAAACGATGTTTTTTGGGGAAATTAAAGAACAATTACCATTATAATGTCTAAATAGTAAATATGACCACCTACTGTATATTTGCCTCAGCTTTAGAAAGTACAGGGATAAGTACACTCTTTCTGCTCCTGTAGGAATTAAGAGAATAAGTACAGTACAGTAAGTAACAGCTAAGGTGCTGCCAGTCAAATGGACTTGATCAACTGATCATCAGTAAGTATGAGCACCTCTATAAAAAGAGCTACATCTTAGACTCTACAGGCCTCGGTTAACACGTTAAACGTTAAAGTTCATGACAGTAATTTGAGAAAGACTGTATGGATTGTTTTGAAGGGTTGCCAGAGAAGACCTCTTCCCTCTAATAAAAAAAAACATGGGTGCACAGCTTAGATTTGCTAAGTTGCATTTGAAAAATCCAGAAGACATTTGGAACAATGTCCTTTGGGCAGATGAGGCCAAAGTGGAGATGTTTGGCCATAATGCACAACACTGCATTTGGCCAAAACCAGACACAACATATTAGCACAAACACCTCATAACGACTGTCAGGCACAGTGGTAGAGGGGGTGATGATTTGGCTTGTTTTGCAATCACAGGACCTGGGGAAAGTAAATATGAGGTCACCTGTCTGACACCTGAAGCTTGGCCCAAAATGGGCCATGCATCAGGACAAAGGTCCCAAGTAGAGCAGCAGATTAAAACAGAGTGGCTGAAAAAGAAAATAATCAAGGTGTTACGATGGAGCAAAGTCCAGACCTCAGCTGAGCTGTCCATAAACTTTATAACTATAACTTTAATGTTTACATTTTTACAAAACCAGTTTTAATCCATATAAAAAGTTGCTTTCAGCTCTTTAGGAAGTCATCAGCAAACATCATCTTGTTGTCTTTCCCTCCTCAATGGGACCACCTCTTCATGTCTTATTTTCAACATGTATCGATCACTGCAACCACACTGAATTGTACTCTGATTAAGAATCAATAACTGGTCAGTTCATATTTATTGAGGACTGGGAAGTGATGAATTGTTGTTTTTCTCATTGTTATTGAGAATGATGGGGACAGAGTAGAGAGGACATAAGTGAATTTTTCCTGGTGGGATTCAGTCCCCACATCGGGACAGGTGTGAGTGTTGTTTCTCAGAAAATCCATAGCGCATGTGACAAATTGCAGCTGCCCACAAAAGCACCCACATATGCTCACTCTCTGCTTCTCCTCCGTTTGTGTCTTTCAGGTATTTATGAGCAGACATTTCTTATATAACTGCAGCCAACCAGTCCTGGATGTAAAGATAGCCTTTTGTCAGGTGTGTGTTCCTTACAGGTAAAAAAGGTACAGTATTCATTCACTTCCATATCCTCTGTTCTTGCTCTGTGTGTTTTTGCTTCTGTGTATACAAAATGAGGTAGCTTTAAAGTCATGCGCTCAGAAACAAAACTTAATTTCCAGTTAATTACGAATAACAACAAAATGTGTGCAAATTGGTTTAAGAGCTCTGG
This sequence comes from Bujurquina vittata, assembly GCA_015106715.1. Taxonomy (NCBI): domain Eukaryota; kingdom Metazoa; phylum Chordata; class Actinopteri; order Cichliformes; family Cichlidae; genus Bujurquina; species Bujurquina vittata. The sequence continues at coordinate 14,501 of VUQK01020019.1, forward strand.
GGTAAAACTCCTCCAGGACCATTTATCAGAAGATGAAGCGCTTTCAGCCTTGCGTTGATAATTCCTTATTTGTGTCCAAATAATTCAGATAGACCTGATTTTCTACTTTGATTCAACACCTCCACTGTTTATCTTTAGCTGAAGTCTATAGGAAAAGGAAAGCAGTAAAGTGTAGTCATTAATGAAGCGTAATTGCTGCCTCCCTTTGAGTTCCCACAGTGTAAATGCAAAACTCAGCTGGGGTTGTGATTCCATAAGATAAAAAGACTCTTTTGTTAAAAGGCAAGGCCAGCTGTAACTCAGACTGACTGGGATGTTTGCAGTGCACATGTGATTCTGTTTAATTGCTGCTAAAGGTACCATGTCAAATGTATAGAAATAATCTGATCATAGGTTTGGAGGACCTCAACCTTCAGTGCCTTAAAACACATTTATTAATCTCCCATTATTGTTCAAACACACATGTACAATAGCTCTGTTTGAACGACTCTGTGTGAACTGTGTTATAATTACCAAGTCTGTAATTACCTGATATGTTTTGTTGTGGCACCATTTGGTTGCCTGCCCTGCCCAAGTAATTACAGCTGGATTGCTGGGTGAAATGCAGTAAATGAATAATGCCTTTCATCAAGTAAAGACAAAACCCAATGTCATTAAATGGCTATGACAGAGGTTACATTTCTGCATGGAATCAGTTCAGCTGTATTGTATGTCTTGTCATGTTTATACTGCTTTTCCTTTTTTTACCAAAAATCCTTTAGTGTAAGTTTTTTTTTTCAGCAGCTAAATGCATAGTGAATGTTTATTAATTGTGTGATTGTGTATAAACTGCTCAAAAAATCCCTAAAGGAATACTTTTAATCAGAGTAGAGCATAAAGCCAGTTAAACCTCTGGGATATTCATCTGGTCAGTTAAGCAGCAGAAGGGGTCGTTAATCAGTTTCAGCTGCTTTGGCGTTAATGGAATTAACAGCAGTTGCACTATCGTGGCAACAATGACACAACACCCAAAACAGGTAGGGTTTTACAGGTGAAGGCCACTGACATTTTTTTCTCTCCTCATCTTTTCTAGTAGTCTTTTCACTAGTTTTGCATTTGGCTAGGGTCAGTTTCACTACTGGTGTCATGAGGTGATACCTGGACTCTATAGAGGTTGCACAGATAGTCCAATTCCTCCAGGATGGCACATAAATGTGTGACATTGCCAGGAAGTTTACTGTGTCTCTCAGCACAGTCTCAAGAGCACGGAGGAGATTCCAGGAGACAGGCAGTTACTCTAGGAGAGCTGGACAGGGCTGTAAAAGAACCTTAACCCATCAACAGGATTTGTTCTCTTGTGCAAGGATGAAGAAAGTGAGCCCTATCAGAGTCCTAAAAAATGACCTCCAGCAGGCCACTGGTGTGAATGTGTCTGACCAAACAATCAGAAACAGACTTCATGAGGACCTGACATCCTCTAGTGGGACCTGTGCTCACTGCCCAGCACCGTGGAGCCGGATTGGCATTTGCCATAGAATACCAAAATTCACAGGTCCACCACTAGAGGCCTGTGCTTTTAACAGATAAGAGCAGGTTCACGTTGAGCACATGTGACAAGAAAAGGGTCTGGCGAAACCATGGAGAACATTATGCTGCCTGTAACATTATTCGGCTTGACCAGTTTGGTGGTGGGTCTGTGCTGGTCTGGGGCAGCATATCCATGGACCTCAACAGGCTAAGCAACAGTACCCTGACTGCTATTAGGTATTGAGATGAAATCCTTGGACCCGTTGCCAGACTCTACATTGATGCAGTGGGTCTTTGGTTCCTCCTGGTGTACAACAATGTCTGGCCTCATGTAGGGAGAGTACGCAGGCAGTTCCTGGATGATGAAGGAATTGATACCATCGACTGGCTCCCATCCTCGCTTGACCTAAATCCAATAGCATACCTCTGGGACGTTGTGTTTCAGTCCCTGCGATGCTGCCACCTCAGACTCTCCAGGAGCTGAGTGATGCCCTGGTCCAGATCTAAGAGGATATCCCCCAGGACACCATCCATCATTAGGAGCATGTCTTGAAATTATAAGGCATGCACAGAAGGATGTGGGGGTCATACAAACTACTGAGTCCCATTTTGATTTACTCCAATGAAACTGGATGATAATTTTCATTTCCATCAAACAGTTCCTAACACATTACCCAGTCCATTTCAGAGTAGAGAGCATGATCTTTCCCCCCATTGAGATTTCATGTATTTTTAAAGTATTCCTTTATTTTTTAAGCAGTGTAATAAAAGGTTTTAAATTGAATAACCTATTAAAAATAAATGCGCAATGTTGATGTGTTACTTATACGTTTTATGTTTGCACATTGCAGGGTTTTGGAAAACAAGTGGATGTGTCATATATTGCCAAGCATTACAACATGAGCAAAAGCAAAGTGGACAACCAGTTCTACAGTGTGGAAGTGGGAGACTCTACCTTCACAGTTTTAAAACGTTACCAGAATTTAAAGCCCATTGGCTCTGGAGCTCAGGGAATTGTCTGGTAAGTGCTCAACAGGGCATTTTTCTTATATCCTATTTTATATAATGTTAAGCTATTTACTGGGCTTTGATGTAATGTTTAATGCATAATTATTTCATTTTTCTGCTAGCTGTTCTTTTAACCAGACTGCTGCTTTTTGTTTTTAGTATTGGAGTGAAGAACATTTTTGTGAATAATTCTGCTAATTTGACAATATGGAAGTCATATTTTCTGTTCTTCTGAAGTCCCTAGTGTGGCCCAAACACAGCATATGAGAAATAGAAATTGCCTTAAACCCTGCTTTAAAACGGGAAATTCACAAAAGTCCAAAGTCCAAAACTAAGACAGGGCAAGGAATCCAAATACTAGCAAACTGCAGGAAACATAGAACAAGGTGCCTTCAACCCAATTCTAGCGACCAGCAGGGGGGATTCCTCATTAGTTGGTTGTAAAAAAGGTCCATTTGTGCAGAAGTCTGTGGGAAAACAGTCCTGCTTCTCACTTGATCTGTGACCTCAGTAAATACTTTCCTGATGGGTTTGTGGTCTTAATTGCTCATTTTAAATCACATTTAGAGTAAAATATACAATAAATGTGAAGTACTGATACTTTAAATAAAAAAAAGACAGTTAAATTGTTGCTTCTTTAAGAGTGTTATATAATTATACAGAGTCATAATAGTGTCAGTTGTAGTTGATGTGTTTCTGAGGAGACTTTAACAATTACTGAAAAACCTGGCAAATTTAAATGGTAAAATCACATTCATCAAAAATCAAGATGAGCGTTTTTGTCATAACGTTGTCTCTGATGTAATGGGTGTGGTCTCATATCCTCTCTGGTGCGCTTCAGTGAGCTGTTGACACATCATTTATTTTGAATATGGACGTATGGGCCATAAGAGCCTTACAGGGTGGGCATTAAGTGAATCCTTAATCCAGATTGCAGAGGGAGCTTATATTCATTGCAAGTCAACTCACGCTTGCCCTGTGAGAATGCAGTGAAAAGACTGCCAAGTCTCTACTTAAAGGAATGCGTCTTACAGTCTTTGTGAAATGGCCAGACAGATTCATAACTTATATTTATGTTAATGTTGTGTCACTGAGGTGATATATTCATGCCACAAACTCTCCCTGACATGACTCAAGTTAGCATGTTTTATTTCAGTGTATTTTGTGTAGTGTTTGAAGATTCACTGGCTCCACACTCCTGCCCTCCACTTGACCTCTCTTATTGTCCTTCCTTTTCTTCCCATGTCCCCAGTCCCACTCTCCTTCCGCTCCAAAGCAATTTTGTGCATTTGCAAAAGAGCTTGGGCAGGCTGTAACTGCTAATGCTGGGACTCTGCCCATTTTAAGGATATTGTAGAGATGGATGGCAGGGAGTGCAAATCTAATTGAACTTGCTCTGCTGTGCGCTGCTTGGCTGTGCCCGCAGCTGTCATCTGGTGTCATATGGTGATAGTATTACCACAAACAAATCACGTAAACCACAGAGAATCATATAAATATCCTTCTGATCATAGAGATCAAATTGGATAAACTATTAAAGTAGCACAGTTCACAAATATATAAAAAAACATACTGTGATATGTCCATTTATAAAGATAAAACAACTTGTAGTGTCTCTACCTCTGCGTAATCCCCAGCTGGGTCACATAATCATATTTACATAAACATCTGTCTTAATTTTGCACAGATGGCTAAATGCTAACACAGTTACAACATACCTGGGCTTTCACTGCAGCAAATAATATGCATACAAGCAGAGAGAGATTCAGAAGCCTGTCTGCCAAAATCAGCAGTGACTAAGTCCACATTCTGCTTCTCTTATGCAATCAGTAGTCTTGTCCCAGTAAAGCCCAAGAACATGCTAATGAGGTAAAACTTGTTTTTGCTCATCTTTGCTGCAGTTAAGACTCACTCTGCCAATGTTGTCGCCCACAAAAATCCCAATCTGCGCACATCTCTGCCCTTCTGACTTGGTCAGAATGAAGGGATGAAGGCTTTAAGTAGTTTATCTGGTCATGACATCATCTTTCACTCAGCTAAAAAAGTGATGACTGGCTCCAAATCCCTACTGGATCAATGCTTTTATGAAGGCTCCACTGCTTCCATGGCCACACATCATCTCTGGCCTGGAGTCTCCACAGAGTCGTGGCAAACCACAGAAAATCCCACCCAGACGCATGCAGTCGGATGCCTTGATACTCAGTTTCATAGCATCTTGTCAGAAAAGGCACATTCTGAGGTTGAGCTGAGAATATGATCTGACTTTTTTTTTGACATTTTTATAGCTGCATTTTCTGTATTAGTGTTCACTGAAGGCCAACATAAGCACAAACAGCTAAAATCTATTGGATTTGGGTCAGTCAGCGTAACAATTCCCATGGAACCACTACACCAGCGTAGGGTCTGACAGTGGGTCCAAAGATTTCATCCGGATAACCAATGGGAGGGTGCTGCTGTCTGTGTGTCCCTCCATGGATATGCTCCCCAGAAAAAACACTGACCCACCACCAAACTGGTCATGCCGAATGATGTTAAAAGCAGCATAATGTTCTCCACAGCTTCTCCAGAAACTTTCATGTCTGTCACATATGCTCAGGGTGAACTTGCTCAGGGTGAACAGATGAATATCTGTGAAAAGCACAGGGTGCCAGTGGTGGACCTGCCAATTTTGGTATTCTATGGCAAATGCCAATTGGGCTCCACGGTGCTGCGAAGTGAGCACAGACTGTGCTGGGAGACACAGCAAACCGAGTGGCAATGGCAATGTGCATCCTGGAGGAATTGGGTTATGTGTACAAACACTGTAGGGCCCAGGTATATCACCTCATGTCACCAGTAGTGACAGTGACCCTAGCCAAATCCAAAACTAGTGAAAAAACTATTAGTCAGTGGCTTCCACCTGTAAAACCTTTCCTGATTTGGGGGTTGTTTCATTCTTGCCACTCTAGTGCACCTGTTGTTAATTTCATTAACAACACGCAGCTGAAAATGATTAACGACTTTATCTGCTACTTACCTGATCAATATCCTGGAGGTTTAACTGACTTGATGGTATACTCTGATTGAAAAGTGTTCTTTTAATTTGAGCAGCATAGATAAGGTTATTGAAATAAATTGTAGGCAAATGCAATACAGTTATGGTAAAATGAAAGTACAACCTCTGCTAGTTTACAGTCCACCATATCAGGACATAATAACAACAATTTGGTCCTTAGCAGATCTTGAAATACAACCTCAGATGAAGTACAACACATAACAACATATATGTAAAAGCTGGAAACCGTAAAGGGCATGCTTTTTTTTACCATAACTGTGAGAAAAAAATACAGACATGAATACAATGATAAGTACATTTGAAGAAAAGAGAAGCTAGAATAAATATTAAAATAAAAATATGTATGCATTTATTTTTTAACACTGCGTGTGATGGATTTAATGGCATATTTATTTTTTATTTAGTGTATTACTTTTAAAAATTGTTTATTAAAAAAGTCAATTAAAATCTAAAGCCAGCTAATTAATTTATAATTAAGCCATATAATCTACATGTATTAATAATAAATTGTGGTTTGTTATTGCTACAGAGAAAAATGAATTAAAGCTATCTATTTTATCCTTTTGTGTTAAGGACTGTTGACATTAACCATGGATTATCACACTGTCATGCAAGAGGAATAATGATGTCTGTGGTTCGTCTTCTACAGTGCGGGCTATGACGCTGTCCTGGACAGAAATGTTGCCATCAAGAAGCTGAGCAGACCCTTCCAGAACCAGACCCATGCCAAGAGGGCATACCGGGAGTTGGTGCTCATGAAATGCGTCAATCACAAAAATGTAAGTGATTTGACCGAGAGGTAACAAAGGACAGAAGGAAAATGTATCCCTCGTCAGAATGAAATCCAGTTTAAAACTGCACCCCAGTCTGTGGTTATTTCTGACTCCTGTTAAATTCCTTTGCGACAAAATCAGACAAGTCGCTGCAACGTTACGACTGTGTTAAATTCCGTGCCTCTAGAAATGTACTGAACTGGCAGGAGAGTGAAACAGAGAGTGCTCCGAGGCATGGATGTAATCACAAGTGCCGCAGTTTGTGCTCTTCTGTCTCTTTTTTCTATTCTCCACATTTATCCCCACTCTTTTGTTCCATTTCACCTCTCTGGTTCGCTCTGTCTCTCATGCAGCAGTGTCCTTCACCAGGGTCATTACCAACATGTGTTCACAGTCCCCTGCTTTTATTTTGTGTTTTTAACTGCTCTTTGTTGACCCTGTCAATGCTCTTCTCTCTTTCAGATTATCAGTTTATTAAATGTCTTCACACCACAGAAATCATTAGAGGAATTCCAGGATGTGTAAGTATTTTCATGAAAAATTTAGCAAGAAAGGGAAACTTTTAACATTTATTTTCATTTAATATGCCAGAGAAAATAAAGGGAGTGCATTCATATTGTATTAAGTGCTTATTACTCCATTCCGTCTTTGTGAGAACACAACTACTGGAGTCAGTGAAAGTACTGTAGGTGTAATCTGAGGTAGCTGGAGGTGTCCTGTTCTGATACTGAATGATAAATGAGAGTGAATTCACGTTTAGAACAAGCTCCCTCTAAACAGTGCCAGAGAGGGAGCTGTGTGCCTACCTGGAAGCTTTCAGTTTCTCAGGCACAAGTGGTAGCAGTAATGAACCATACATCTCACAGCTGTGTCAACCATTCACGCATGAATTGAACTTGTTTTTAGGTATCTAGTGATGGAGCTGATGGATGCCAACTTGTGCCAGGTGATTCAGATGGAGCTTGACCACGAGAGAATGTCCTACCTGCTCTACCAGATGCTGTGTGGTATCAAACATCTGCACTCGGCTGGCATTATTCACAGGGTAGGAGATCAAGCCAGCTCAGTCTTCTTGTTTAACTGTTGAATTTGGTTTGCGTTGTGTACGTTTAAATCTGCAGCAATATCAATTAATTGGACACATTTTGTACCATCACCTGTACCAAGGAAACGCTACAGTGACCAGGGCTTACTCCCTGTGAGAAGCGTGGACAATGTTCACAGGGTGTGGGGCCATTTTCAGTGCACACCAGACTACAGGTTTTGCATGCCACCTGTATAAAGGCAAATGAAATCTGAGCTAGACAGCACTTGTTACACTTACCCTGTGATGGCGATCGCTTTGACAGGTCAGCTGAAAGGAGCACCCACCCTATGTCAGTGTAATTTAGCGCAGATATTGCCACCGTTCAGAATTGCTTTCCTGTAAAATGACAAACTGTTGTTCTAACACTTCAAGTTGTGTGAGGATGAAACAAAGAAAACATGTGTTGACAGAATTTTAGAGTTGCTGGAAGGTGGATTTTGTTACCATCAGAAAGCGCCAGTCTAGTTCATGCCCCTTGTTTCATTTCCCTTGTTATGTGGTTGTACTATTGCTTTAAATGAAAAAAAAAGTATTGTAAAAAAGATTTTCTGAGTCTCTCACATTATATATATATAAATAATATATCAATTCATAATATACAATGTTTTCTAAATTCCCATTGCTTTTACCAGGATCTCAAACCAAGCAATATAGTGGTGAAATCAGACTGCACCCTAAAAATCCTGGACTTTGGTCTGGCCAGGACAGCAGGCACCAGTTTCATGATGACCCCATATGTGGTGACTCGATACTACAGAGCCCCAGAGGTCATCCTAGGAATGGGATACAAAGAGAATGGTGAGATTATCCAATAACTAAATATGTATGCAATATGCAAATTCAGTTCTTTTTAGCTGATGCTCTTTTTTTTTTTTTAAATCTTTGTACAACAGCAATTCCAAAGAAATCAGGATACTGTGCAAAATGTAAAAAACAAATGCAATGATTTGCAAATCTTACAAACCCATATTTTGTTTACAGTAGAACACAAAAACATACCAAATGTGTAAACTGAGAAAATGCATCATTTTAAGAAAAAAATATTAGCTCATTGCGTGGAACATTCTGCAACTAAATAGGTTAATGGGCAATAGGTCAGTAACAAAGACATTGTCCCACGGCCAAAGAGCAAGAGCCCCAGAGAGCCGGGCAGGGTGCAGGAAACAGGAGTGTGTTTGGGGTGATGTGTTGGGTGTATGTGCTGGTGTATGTGTGAGTGTGAGTGTATGCAGTGGAAAGAATGTATATTTGAAAGCTATTAAAATTGGAGGGACAGATGCCGCTGATCAACAGTGCTTATCCACAAAAAAAAAAAATCCAAAGTCCAGAAGCTGCTCTCGTAAGTTGATGTTTACAAGCTGTACCATTTTTCTTAAAATGGTACATTAACACTTTAAACATTTGATATGTTTTCTGTATTTTATTGTAAATAAAAAAATGGGTTTATAAGATTTGCAAATCATTGCATTCTGTTTTTATTTACATTTTGCACAGCATTCTAACTTTTTTGGAATTGGAATTCTTTTTTTTTGTAATACGGTTGTATCAAAAATTACAGTTTATTGGAACTTTTTTTTTCTAGAAGTGCACTGTTATATTCTTGCAGTGGCAGTGAACCAACATCTAACTGGAGAGGGAAAAAAAGGGAACGCAAATTACATACAACACCTGAATGGCTGTGTGTGTGTGTTTAAATCATTTATGATCAGGACAATAAAATTGATCGGATGTACAGATGCACGTCGTTTGATGATGATTCAGAATTAAAGTGTCATATTATTAACTTTGAAACCTTATCAACGATTCTGGTCGACTGATTTAAAGTGTTGGCGTTATGAGTCACGGTTTAAAAGCCCCCAGAACACGTGCCTGAGTGCCAGCCTCACTATGACTCATTAGTCTCAAGAAGGAACGCCTGTAAGCTCCAGGGCTTTGAATTTTCTGCCACTAGTTAGTCCTTCAAAGGCACTGCTTTGCTGTTTTTTTTCCTGCTCTATCTCTATATTTCCTTCTAATTTGACTCTTGAAACATGCCTCTCACTAATTATTCCTCTCTCGATTAAAACAAGTTAGCATCTGATCACTAATGCCTGACTGGAATCTCTCTGTGGACTACACTAACCTTTGCTTTCCCCTCTTTTGTTTTACTCCCTCTATGTCTCATCTTCACCTCTATGCGTGCAGTGGATATTTGGTCGGTGGGGTGCATTATGGGAGAAATGGTGCGCCACAAAATCCTTTTTCCTGGCCGGGACTGTATCCTTGTTAACACAGAGATAAATTCTCTGATGGTAACTGTTTACATGTTGTAGTTTTGCTGATAAAAGTCAGTCACAGTCATCGCTGAAAATGTTTTTTATTTAAAGTATTAGCATCCATCTGTTCAGTTTGAACTGATTGTAGTGCTCTCTGAGAAGAAGAAGAAGCTGCTGATGTGCATATAGATAAAAGATAATAGAAATATGCATTTCCAAAGGGTGTTTTGGTCAAGCAGATACTGAGCCTGATGTTTGCTGTATGTTACTGAGGTGAACTAAACCACACTCACATCTGGCTGGCTTGTAACACATATTTATACCAGCTCCAACTTTATCTTCTTTTAACGCTTTTCACATAACCTAGTAACATCATGAAATTCCCTTTTTAGTTTTTTTATGCTCTGGCAAGTGGAAATTCTTTCTTACCTTTGAATATTTGAATGTGTGCTGTTTGGAGTGTTTGTAGAATGGTACCTGGTGTTTTCTCTTGCAGTGATGGGGGTGTGATAGCATCCCGGAGAAGACTTCTTTCAGTAGGATGGATTTGTATAAATAGTCCCCATGCGGGAGCTCAGGAGTTGTGTGCACGTGTGAAGAACACCCCACCATCTGAAAGTGTCTGCATGTATGAGTCAGACCTACTAATTAGATATTCAGTAACGAGCGAATAATATTCAGCATTCCCTTTGAGCATCTGTAAATAGCAGCCTAGTTGAACTCATTTAGCAGTATGTGGAAAGTTCAAAGGTTAAAGGTGTAGTCTATTAGCATGTTAGCATGTGATCAAGATGATGAATAAAGTACTGTGTTGGTGAAACAGTCAGCTAAGATGATGAAAATCATTTTACTGCATGTTTACCGATGAGTTTTGGGGTAAACTATATTATACTTTGGCCAAATCAGTCATCCCCTTTAAAGACTGAACACAAGAGTGAAGAGCTCCATTGCTGTCCAAAATAAATTGAAACACACTAATAGTTTCTAACAAATACCCAATTTACTCCTGTTTGGGAAATAAACAACAACAAAAACCCTGGCCCTGGCTATAAGAGTCTCTTTTAAAAATGTAAGTAAATATTCTGAACTTTTTCAGAAGATTGACACAAATTCAGGGGGAACAAACGGCACTGAAGTCCGAGACATTTTATAAATACTTTATTGTTTTAGGTGGTGGTGGTATTGGGGAAGGGGGGGGGGGGTTGCTGCGCTGCCAGAACAGAGTGTACGGCAGGCGGGACACATGATGCCTCATTGTTTGTTGTGAATGCATCAGATGATTATCAGATTTAATTTAGGGAGCTGGGGGTTAAAAACCATTTAATGTCTGACACCTGTGAATTGAACATTGCATTTTTATAAGTCTCAGTCATGGGCTTTAATGCATGTATAAAAGTAGCTTAGGTTATTGACAGGCAGACACAATTCTTAAGGCACACTGTACTAAGGAGCTTGGTACAGAAAACTCCTGCAGGTATTTCTTTGCAGTTTGCATGCAGATTCAGCTTCTTATAGATGATTTGTACTTTGTTTTTTTTTTAAATCTTCCCCTCACTAAAAGACTTATCAATATTCAGATAATTAATGAATTTATAATGGCCAGAAACAAAAACAACAGCACATATACAATACAGTAGTACTATATACTGAGTTTTAACCACTTTTCTATGCTCTCCTTGCGCCCACTGTCGTGTTTGAGAATAAACTGAGATTGATCACAGCCCCACATGGCAATGGTAAAGGTAATACTCTTCTGTCTACAGCCCTGAGCTCTGTGTACGTGAAAGATTAATGTTCTGGAAAACTAGAGAAGCTCTGCAATGAGCCAAGCAATATCTTTCTCCTCTGTCTCGGCTCTCACAATGACCTAAAAATTCATTTCAGTTTATGCGCTATACTTTTTTTTTAAAAAAGATCAATAAAGTAGAGTCACACATACTTTTGTTAATCTTCTGCTTATAGATCAGTTCTGGACTGGTACCCTTTTGTTGCTAATCTTAATGTACTTCATTGATTTTTCAACCTAGAAATATTGACCTGGCTAAACTCTACACGTCCCAGGGTGTCTGTCAAATGATGATACAGAGTAGGTAGGCCTCTGCAGGTAAATACCCTGTGGGCCACAGGGCTACTGGTTGTTCAGTGATGGATGAGTTTAGCAGTGTGTTTAATAAGTTATACTGGAGTTGTTGGAGGCACCAAGGGTGGATTTTGCTGTGGTCAGTAAGCTTGAAAATATATTCTCTGTTGGGAAGGTGGAATGATTTTAACATAACATGCACCAGTACTGTACGGAGGTCTTATGTGGGTATTTTTGTCTCCCCAGTAATAATACAGTCACCATTATCTCCTTTGTCCTTCTGCTTTTTAAAAATCTGACTGACTTTTGTTTTAAAGCAGATCTCACTAAAAATTATTAAAAACTAATACATTGTTTGGCTGACATTATTGACTGATGTTGGTCCATTAGAGATATGAATAGGTAAGAGCTCCAGACCTACTCTGGCATTAACATCAGCACACAAACTGTATGCTGGGTGCTTCATGACACGGGCTACCACGGCCGAGAGGCTGCATGAAAGCCATAAATCATCAAGTCCAGCGGCAGTGTCGGATCGAGTGGTGTAAACCACACTGCCGCTGGACTCTGGAGCAATGGAAACTTGTTGTGTGGTGTGGCGACTCGTCCTATCTGTCAAATTGTTGGACAAGTCTGGGTTTGGTGTAAGAACGTTACCTGCCGGATTGCATTGTGCCAACTGTAGAGTTTGGTGGAGGAGTGAAGAACTACAATAGAGATTGTGAGTCGGGCCCTTTTGTCCAACATCACTGTGTGACCTCACAAATGCTCTTCTGGATGAATGGGCAGAAAATTCCCACAGACACTTTCCAAAATCTAATAGAAGCCCTTCTCACAGGAGTGGAAGCTGTTATAACTGCAAAGGACAACCCAACTCCATAATGATGCCTGTATCTTTAGAAAGGGATGCCTTTAAAAATCTCCTTGGCGGTGTAATGTGTAGATGACCATATCCTTTAGTCTATACAGTGTATATTGGTATAATATTGGTGTATATGTAATAATATATGATGGCACATGAGGCTTAAAAACTTGCTGTAGCCCAAACTATTCCAGGGTGTTCAAGCATTATGTGCGAACTTTGTTGTCGCACATAATAAACAGCATTTTTTTCTTTTCTTTTTTGTCGTATGTACTTAAGCAGTTCATTAACAATCTAAACCAAATACAAACCAAGAATGTATTTCTGCTGTAAAGTAAGTTTAATGTATTATAGAGTTTAATGTGATGTCTGTTTGTTTTTAAGTAAGAACAATGGTTTTGTTAGAAATTCTGTACCTGACTTGGGAATACAAATTGGAGCCCAGTGTATACTTGGATGCTCTTAATTATAGAATAATCAAAGGGATATGAATGTGGCTTCAAATATCTCACAAAAACATTCCCTGATCATTTCTCTTTTTTCTTCTTATTTTCGTTGGGAAATGTGAACACTTTGCCATTTGAAATCCAACCAGAATATTGATTTAAAGAAATATGCAGTAGATTTCTACCAAATAAGAAGACATAATAGAATAATAACCTGAGCAATTACAGGAATAGAACTTGGAAAATGTGTTCTACATTTCCTTATATTTAATGGCACAAATTCCAAAGTGAGAGAGGGATTGGGGTGGCTCCTGATTGAGAATTGTTGCTCGAGTCCACACCCTCCCTTTGGCTTTGCAGCGCTTAATAGTATCTTTCAAACACTATTGAGTTTTTAAGACCCAGTGCATTGTTTTAACTGGTTGCAGGGGGTTGTTTTCCACAAAAAAGCTGTGACGACTCATTGTAAGCTACCTGCCCAAAGGACAGATACAGTTAGCAGATAGCTGGTGAACATCTGGCAGCTAAAGAGTCCCATATTTCCCTCAGCAAATGTTTGTGTTTGTGTGTGTGCCTGCATGCCTGTGTTTGTGTGTTCATGTGGGTGTGTTTGACCCCAGTGGACATGTGGTCAGTGGGCTGCATCTTTGGAGAGTTGATAAGAGGGACAGTGCTGTTCCCTGGGACTGACCGTATCCTTCCTCCCTCTGTTAGAAACAGAAACCCAAAGACAGCGTTTTGTCGAGGGCAGTTGTGAATGGCTCCAAGTGTATCGAGCATCAAGCGTTTTGGCACAGACATGCCGGTCGGAAAAAAACCACCTCGAGGTGTCAAAGTGAATCCAAGTGCTTGCTAAAGAACCATGGATAAGAGTCTTAGTGAATTAAGAAAAACACATCACTGGGCACTGGGTGGATTGTGGCCAGTGTGCAATAGAGACAAAATGGAGGTGGAAGTGTGAGACGTTCCAGCAAAATGAAGTAATAGGGATCTATAGTGGCCTCTGGCAGCTCTCCGCCTTCACTGGCACTCGGTGTGAGAACATTAAGAGAGGAAGATCTGAAGTGTGTCGAGGGCTGAGAAAGGAAATATTTGTTGTGAGGTGAAAGGGAAGCTGATGCAAGTACACGGGACACACAGTCATCTACATTTACAGTGCACGTGTCTTGCTCATCATGTCATGTTTTCATCAAGAGGTTTATCAACGTGCTTCTATACCCAGTTCCTGCTTTTTGTTTTTCATTTTTAGAAACACTTTTAACAACGGCTGGAGACAAAGAAAAAAGCATAAAAGGAAAAAATCTGTTTTTGTAGAATTTGTTTGTTGTGTTTTCCATCATTTAGTGAGTAGATGGGGTGCTCAGTGAGGTCAGCAGGATTTATTTCCTAATGGATGCTTCTTTTGGGGTTGAGTGGGACACAGCTCATTTGAGATTAGAAATTATTTATCTTGGTCACAGCACTTTTTCAGTGGTTTTGTAACATCGACTTTTACCAGCAAGTCAAAAGCTAAAAGCATTTTTAAATGGGAACTGAAGTCAGTGTTGTATGAGAGTGGTAACTGAGTGGACGATGAGGTATGCAGGGTAACAGGATATTCCAAATTCCAAGTGTGTTTCCCTTAATCTTGGCCTTCCACACCAGACATTGATCAGTGGAACAAAGTGATCGAACAGCTGGGCACGCCCTCACCAGAATTCATGAAGAAGCTTCAGCCCACAGTGAGGAACTATGTTGAGAACCGGCCAAAGTACGCAGGCCTCACCTTTCCCAAACTCTTCCCTGACTGCCTTTTCCCTGCTGACTCTGAGCACAACAAACTCAAAGGTGAGAACCTGCAATTACACACAGGGAACCTGTGAACTTAGACCATTTTATTTTAACCATTTCATTAGATTCCAATAACACGCTTTTAAGGTCTTTGATTGCACCTTTGACATCTATGTCTTATGTAATTCTGTGATTTATAACATTTCTTTTGATGCTGACATTTTGGCTATTTAACAACCACTGAACCAGAGGCTTTAGCCAACTATCCTTCAAATGGGAAACAAGACTAATATACATATAAGGCTTGTCAAATAAAAACATAAATATCATGTCTGTCTATTTAAGAGTCTTCTTTAGGGCTACATCATAGCACTTACCACTTTGATAGGGAACAATACAATGATCTCATGCACGGCAGCAAATCTACAACAGAATGGCTGAAAAAGAAAAGAATCCAGTTTTTGTAGCGGCCCAGTCCAAATCCAGACCTCAACCTGATTGAAATGCTGTGGTGGGACCTAAATAAAGCTGCAAACCTCAGTGAACTGAAGCAACGTTGCAAAGAAGAGTGAGCCAAAATTCCTCCACAACAATGTGAGAGACTGATTACATCTTACAGAAAATGATTACTTCAAATTATTGCTGCTAAAAGTCATTGTACAAGCGAGTGGATTATGAGGTGTACTTAGTTTTTCACAAGACTGCATAGAGTCCTGTGAAAACTCTTCTCCCCAGGAGTCTATTGTTACATCTTGTCTTTGGGCTTCCTCGTAGCCTCAGTAAACTGCAGTATGTGAATCCTTTTCTTTGTGAGGCAAATTCAATCTACTTCTTATGCAGGGCATAAACTGAGGATTGAAGAAGTCAAAAACATTTCCAGTGAGCTAAATTAAAATATGCCTTTTTTTTGCTACCCTGTTCCTATATCAAAGCTCTCGAATGGTGAAATTCTAATGAATCGCTTTTATATTTGGGCTGCTCCCTCCTGGATTGATGCTGTTAAAGGAAAACACCCAAAAAGAGAGACAGGGAGAGAGGGTGTGAGACCAAGTTGCAGAGCTTCTGTTTTGTAGGTTTTGTTCTGTGACAGGTAGAAATTGAGTCAGATGCGAGAGAGACGTCCTTTGGACTCTAGTTATTTTGAACTGTAGGAGGAGGAAGAGTCACAGTATTGTAGGATATAGGGAATGAAAGAGAGGCAAATAAGGAAAGGTGAAAGGCGAGACGCAGCGGAGCTATTTTACAGGGTTATCATCTTTCTGATGTTGTGTTGATGCTCAAAGGGTGCACACAACTCATCTGTCTGTATTTGCTTCAGCTTCTTCAGTCCTCTGCTGCTGCGGCGGCTTTATTTATAGTGAAGGTCAAGTGTGTAGGAGAGGGGGTGTTGTGTGGTTTTAGGGTTTAAATTTCAGTTCAGTTCAAAATGGCCTGAGGATAGAGAGTCTGTTCAAGTAGTAAGTGGTAATGCTTACTGAATTTATAGATGACCAATTCACTGCATTTTATATACTGAACTAGATTTAGAACGACAGCAGGCAGTTTCTCTGCTCATGCAAATGAACTTTGACCACTCTGACTGAATTAAAGAATTATCTCATAATATTTAAGATTTCAACCTACATATGAAATATTTAAAACACAATTCCATAAAGCCCTTTTGATTTCTCTTCTCTAAAAATAAGAAAAAAAACATTCATTTAAAGAAAAGTTTGGGATCGTTTATTAATAACAGCGACAGTTCCAAAGTGAAGCCACACATTGACGAGGTGTACATATCCCAACACACAAAAACACAGACAAGTTAAGCTGAGCTTTTACATTCATTCATACAGACATACTTACATAAAAACACGGGTACACAAGATTAAGGAAAAGCTGCCCAATAAAAAGGAGTTTTTAAACTCCCCTAGACTGATTCAGACGACCTGATAACCAACTGAAGGCTGTTCCAGAGTTTAAACGGACTTAACATAAGAGTGTGGGGCACTTAAAAGAAGACAAAAGAAACTGGAAAAGATACAACCAGGACACAGCTGACACTCTGACTGTTGTCCCTGTTCCCGTGTCATATAGAAGCATCCGCTGCTGGACCAACACACTTTGGACTTGTTTCTTTTCTCAGGCTGTGAGATTACTGAACTCATCCTCCAGATGTCACCACAAACACTATCTTTGTTTTTTGTTTGCTTTAATATTTTCCAAAAACTAAATGTTTTATTCATTATAATTTTTTTTATTAATATTACTAACTAACAACATTATAAGAAGGTTTTATTATACAGCCTGGTATTTCATAATGCTAATTCACTAAATCTTGGATCTTGATTATTTAAATTGGCCAATTGATTTTCAGTTAAATGATTTTAGATAATCACACTGCATGGTTGCATATATTTTAGAACTTACCCATATAATTTATATTAACTCATGGTTAAAATGAAACCAAAATACTCTCTTTCAAAGCTCTTTGTGAAAACTGAAGCTGTTACCACACTGCATTGATGTGAGGTTCTGTTTCCAGCTCCTTTAATTATTCTCTTTAATCCCTGACATTTATCGCTCTCCTCTGTCTTCTTCTGTTTCTGCCTTTTTGTGCTCTGTTTGGCATATAATCATTTTCTTGTCTCATAAAACCATCTAAATATTGTTGTTTTTTATATATATATTTTTCAAACTACAGCAAGCCAGGCTAGAGACTTGCTGTCTAAGATGCTGATCATCGACCCTGCTAAGCGGATGTCAGTGGACGAGGCCTTACAGCACCCCTACATCAACGTGTGGTATGATCCGGCTGAGGTGGAGGCGGTGAGTAGGCCTTCAGCAGAGCTGTGTATTGATTACCATCCCAAGCTGAATCCTGTCCCCTGTGTTTGATTTGTATGCGCTGATAGTGATTTACAGCATGAATAAACTGCATTTTTAACAGTTTGTTATTTTTTATTCTTTCTGTTCACATCTTATTTGCATATTTTTTCTCACTTATGTTTTTAGCCTTTAGTGCACAGCTAACAGTAGATTTTGTAAAATAACCCAGAGTGTTTGCTAGCAAATTTTCATGCTGTGATTTCATGGGTTGTTCGGTCTAACGTTAAAGCGGCGACATTTCTGGTTGATCTGGTGAAATCTAACGTCTTCATCAGTGCCTCATTAGTATGAGATGACAGGGAGATTGGGAGAAAGCCATCTGCAACCCGATAAATCTTTACAGATATCACTTCTGCTTACAGCAATACAAGTGGAAGCAGTAATGAGAGCATGACCAGCTGATGAATGCTGTGAAATACTGCTGTGAA